>JAQFZC010001218.1:0-32837 GCA_034695205.1 Dicyrtoma fusca
CGGTGGACGAAAATGCCCATTGGCATCATGTTCTTAAGCCATTTTAGTTTTTTTTAAATGCTCTTTTCAAAAAAAAAAATATATTGAGCGAATCGGGCGTGATTGACTGACCTACTTCCCTCGTCAGTATGGCTGAGCAAACAGAAAGGGATCCTTTATTGGCTGCTGGAAAGAACTTCTTGAGCCCAAAAGACATAAGTAGACGCAGGACTGTGTTTCGAAATGCGGACTTCGATTCCGAGGATGATGATGATGGAGGAGATATAGAATCTCAAGCCTCGTACGCAACAAAAACAATAAATCGTATAACAGGTAGTTACGAAAGTGTAATGGGGCCCTTCAGTAAAGGATTAAATCCGTCGGATCCGGACAGAATTAATGTCAAAAAAGTCCAACCCGGGAATGTTCATTTACTTTCAGCAAAATATGAAAGTCTAGACTACGATGTATGCGAAAATACACTGTTAATCGATGAAGAAAGAACAAAGGGATTTAGGTTCGTGCAAAGAAAAGATCTTTACCGATGGATTATTATGATCTTTATAGGGGTCCTCACCGCTCTCATTGCTTGTGCTATTGACATTGCCATTGAAGAAGTCTCTCACATAAAATATTCTACACTAAAGACAGAAGTCGATGAATGTATCGTTCAAGGTTGTCTCATTATCCCATTTTCTCTGTGGATCGCTTGGAACGTTGTTCCTGTTTTAATCGGGTCATTTCTAGTTTCGTATATTGAGCCTGTCGCTGCGGGTAGCGGAATTCCACAAGTTAAGTGTTACTTAAATGGAGTTAAAGTTCCTCGCATTGTACGGATCAAAACACTGATTGTAAAGGTGGTTGGAGTTACTTGTTCTGTTATTGGTGGATTAGCTGTAGGAAAGGAAGGTCCAATGATTCATTCAGGTGCTGTCGTTGCTGCTGGAATCTCTCAAGGAAAGACTACATCTCTCCGTAAAGATTTTAATACTTTTAAGTATTTCCGAGAAGACCACGAAAAACGAGATTTCGTGTCTGGTGGTGCTGCAGCAGGTGTTGCTGCCGCCTTTGGAGCTCCTGTTGGTGGAGTGCTTTTTAGTTTAGAAGAAGGTGCAAGTTTTTGGAACCAAAGTTTAACATGGCGAATATTTTTTGGATCCATGGCTTCAACATTTACTCTTAATGTTGTATTAAGTGCTTATCATGGGAGACCTGGTGAATTGACGTATTCTGGCCTTCTCAACTTTGGAAAATTCGACAACACGAGCTATGACTTCATTGAAATTCCTGTGTTTTTGTTGATGGGAATGGTGGGAGGAGGTCTCGGAGCTCTTTTTAATCATATCAATTATAAATTAACGGTCTTCCGTATGAGACATATCTACCGGAAATGGGCAAAAGTTTTAGAAGCAGTAATGGTGGCCGGATGCACTGCAACTGTTGGATTTACCATGATTCTGTTTGTAAATGACTGCAAACCATTGGGGGATGACCCGACTCATTTTCCTATACAGATGTATTGTGGTGATGGGCAATATTCGGCGATAGGAGCAATTTGGTTTCAAACTCCGGAAGCTAGTGTTCGTTCACTTTTCCACGATCCTCCCGGTTCTCATCGTCTATCATCTATCTTGATTTTCTTCTTTCTCTACTTCTGCTTATCCATTTGGACTTACGGTCTGAGTGTGTCAAGTGGTCTGTTCATTCCTGCACTGCTGACTGGAGCAGCTTGGGGACGTGTTGTTGGAATGGGAATGGAGCGTTTATTCTCAAATGCTTCTTGGGTCGACCCCGGGAAATATGCCCTTATCGGTGCAGCAGCACAGCTCGGCGGAATAGTAAGAATGACATTGAGTTTAACAGTCATCTTAATTGAAGCAACTGGGAACTTAACTCTGGGTCTACCATTGATGATTACTTTAATGGTGGCTAAATGGGTCGGAGATTACTTCAATGAGGGTATATACGATACACATATTCAGTTGATGGGAGTCCCAATTCTCCCTTGGGAGCCACCACCGCTTTCTCACAATATTTATGCAACGGAAGTCATGAGTTGTCCAGTTGTAACATTCCATTCGAAGGAAACTGTCGGAAAAATTATCGATGTATTAACTTCAGAATCGTACAATGGCTTTCCGGTTGTTGATCCTCCTACTTCTAGCGAATACGAAGACGGTCAAGTGAACTTCGGGACATTCCGTGGGTTGATTCTCAGATCACAGCTTATTGTTCTTATACAGCATAAATTGTTCATTGAGACATCGGAAAGCTGGGATCATAAAGGAGTGGCTTTAAAATATTTCCGAGACGCTTATCCTCGATATCCAACGATTCAGCAAGTTCATGTGTCAGATGAGGAGCGTCTATTTACCGTTGATCTGCAACCAATAATGAATCCTGCCCCTTATACAGCTTTAAACAATGCTTCCATGCCCAGAATTTTCCGTCTATTCCGTGGCCTTGGTTTAAGGCACTTAGTCATTGTAAACGACAACAACAAGGTTGTTGGAATTGTTACTCGGAAAGATTTGGCGCGATATCGTCTGGAAAAGCATATGGGCAAAATGCGTTTGGAAGAATTGACTATTTTGGACCGCTAAAATGTTAAAAAAGCGTCTCCAGGTAATATGAGATACATACTAACAATAAGTTGAATGTTTTTTACTCTTTTAGTAAATAATTCATGAATGATTTGTTCATCAGTGGTTGACTATCACAACCACTGTCTTTTCTGTGTATAATTATAACTAATTCATGTTATTTGTTTACATTATTATTAGGTACCTTGGCGTTCAGTGTAACTCTAACTGACAAGTTCTCCAGTGTGCCTACCAGGAAGACGTGTGTTTTTCGGTCCCAAAAAATTGTCAAAATCGGAGTGATTTCAGAATATTTCCATATATTGTAACATATCATTGTTATCCTTGCATGTTGATCAGTCGTTTTTGTGTTAAATTAAGGTTAAAATAATTAGAATTAGTGGTGCTTTACTTGTCTGAAAATTTTCCAAATTTGTATATCGATTCTACCGCATGGCTGAGCTGAAGATGGAAGGCCGCCTCGGCCGCTGGCACGATCATCCCGCGGAGTTCAAAACATTTTGCACCAGTTATCCCCCCCCCACGCCCTTACTACAGCCTCCAGCATTTCAACATTCAACCTACTCCAATAGTCCCTACTGTGTAGTAAACTATAATGTACCCACACTCACCGTCTCATTTGGCTAAATCTCCAATTCCGTAAATCAGAATTTTGTGCACTGTGCTTTTATGAAGATGATTGAAAGATTTGAACTTTGTATCCTTGTTTTTTAACAATAATTATTAATATATAAGGGGGCAAAATTGTGAGAAAAACACACACGTCGGTCTGGACGCACTGGTGAACTTCGCTATTTACACTCTGACCTTTTGTGTGTCGAACTATGCTGCGTTAATTGTGATTACTTTGGAGGGCAGCAAAGGGGCCCACAATTCCCTTATTCCAGTTAAGTCAGTCTGGATATCAAATACTGACTGTCACAGCAACAGCAGAGTTTGGCACAGGGGATCGTTTTTATTTTTTCATCTAGTTAAGTACATCCTTTTTTTGAAACTTTTTTGGACATTAGCTAAGTATGATTGTTGATTATTGTTAGTGGCTACTTACTACAGATATTAGTCTGTTAAATCTGTCTTCCTGTTAACTACTTGCGCGTTTTATTTTCAGCGTAGGCTTCTTGATATTTCCTTACCAAATTATTAGCCAAATATGTTTGTTAGAAGTTAAGTAATAGTTAGTAGGTTTTCAGCTTGTAAGTTGTCCTAAATTTTAACTGGTGTACTCTATCTTAAATTATAAGTAAGCACTATTTTCGAGACTAGTTAAACAATTTTGTGCCATTCTTGTGTAAGTACCTATGTGTTTTTCAATTGAAGCGAATAAAACCCAGAATAATAATAATAATTCTTGGTTTTAATTTAATTGATTTTGTTTTATTTCGTTCATTACACTACGTTGTACATGACCTACACAATAATTTATTGTAATACTCGTAAGACGCAGTCAGTATTTAAGTGCAGTTTCAAATTACCTGAAAAAATGTACCGAGCTAATTAGTTATAGTAATTAGGTACTTTGTATGAACTTCAGATTAATAATAAAAATGCTCCAAAATTTTCAGAAACGGTTTCTAATCGATCGGTATTGGCAGCAACCAATTGCCTCCTCAGCAGTGATTCCAAAAGAATGAAATGCACACCTTTCAATGTTTCAAACAGTAGGTACTTAGGTAGGTAGTGTTACTTTGCTGAAGCAATACTGATGATAACTGATTACTGGTATTGATATTTGAAGCGAATCTACCCTTTATGTGGATTCAGAAAAATACGTAAAATATTTAATTAAATAGATCCCTAATGCACAGATAATCCCCAAAGCCTACCCATATTTTTTTATTCGACTAGGTACTGTATATTGACATATTTAAGATACCTAGGTTTTCATTTGTTTTCTTATAAGTTGCAAATTCTTATTCAATCTGTGTTTTAAAAAAAAAATCTTATTGACTCATATCTGTAGAACAGAATGGAATGTATTAAAAAAATAAGTAGCTACTTAGGGAGGTATATATGTATGTACTAGTATGTAATAGTGAATTTCATCGTACAATCGTACCCCACAATGTACGATGAATATTACTATAGGTATTATATAGTAGGTACTCTGTTATAATGAGTACAGTGCAACTCTATGCATAATAGTTCATTGCTTAATTTAACTCTTTTTTGGAGGAGGTGCCAAATAAAATTCACAAAAAAATGAGCAAAAACACAACTTTGTAAAGAGAAGAATTTATGTCATGTGTAAAAAGCTATCATATTGAACTTCCTCGCTGGAATCACGGCTACGGAATACATATCTCCTTAATTATTTTGCTTACAGCGATTTTCACTAATTATAGCCTCGATACTACCTTATTCACCTGATTTTAACAGCAATTTCCTGTATAAGTTCTATACATGCTACGTACATCATTTTTTGGAGGCTTCGGAGTTCAGGTGTAGCCATTAGGGGGGGGCATTATTAGTCTAAAACTGATGGATTAAACACAAACCAAATGACATTCAAGTTTTAACAATGCAATGATCTGCTGATTACGTTTGGAGTTTTTTATTATTGAACGTAACTCCTACCATTATACCTACCTCAAAATAATGACAATGATGGCTGTCAATGGGACTGCTGTTCCCCCTAGTTTTTATAACTAGACTATGAACTATCTCGTTGACCACACACTCATTTACAGGAGCAAACAGTATAATAATATATCATGTAATAAACAAAAGAATTAAATGTAAATCAAGAAGAAAGGAAATAACAATAGATAAGGAAAAGAATAAAATAATAATAATATTACCTACTCTCTTTATACATATTTCATTTCATGATCAAAAAGTAACACATACTAACAGTAGTATGATCCTTTTACATGTATTAAAAAAAGCACACTGCAAAAATAGAACAATTTCCAAACAAAACCGTCGTCTACGGCACTGCATAGACGTGCATAAATAAATCCTTTCATTTCTCAAATCTTACAATAATTAGTCCAGAAAAAAAAGTTTAAAAAGGAAACTGATGCATGACTAAACAATAATTTGTCCTTTACAATGAAAAATAAGTTTAAGGTTCATTTTAAGCTTAAATCTATTAATTTTTTTGGAGCGGAGTGATACAGCAGGCAAATCATGCACACAAAAAAATTGATTTCGATTTGGCATGGAAAATTTTCACAGGGTTAAGCAAAAACGATCTAATCACAGACTGTGGCTATTGTGGCAAGAAACTTCATCATTGTTGCCTACTAAGCGTAAGTATATATCACAGAGCAGTGCAATGAGTGGCTTGATGGGATGTATATAAGACATCCATGTTAACTACGAGAGATTGCATACCTGAGCCGGCTCCACGAATAATCGTGAGCATTATAAAATATAAACCTGACTTGTGAATTGCATATATGTACATACATACATAAGTCTGGATCTTAAAGCTGCTTTTTTGTTATCTGTATTTGTGTTTTAGCAAGTGCAGGTTTTTGACTCTTGAGAAAGACCTTGAATTTTAAGAAGAATTGTTGGCTCTGACCGGAACGGGTCTACGCAATGTTAGCAAGTCAATAATAAAAAGTACAGGTACGTGCAGGGCTTGGAGACAGGGATTACATACAGATTCATAGCTTAGCCGTACCATTGCATTGCCATTGCCATTGCCATTGCATTGGATCACATCTCTGTCAGTTTCCGTACCTTTCTCCATTTTACAAGAATCATCCACATTTTTATTTTAAAGTTAATGCACTCACTCTGAGACTGTTCTGTGTCTGTGCTCTTCGGATGACAGCCGGAGATTCCTTTTGTCATTTCATTTCGCGTTATTAGTCAGTGTAACACTGTCCATCTTTGAGATCTTTGCTTTTGGTGGTTTCCGTGTGTGAACGGTGTCCGATTGCAATGTTTTCCCCATTAGTCCTAGTCCTTGTCTGCTCAAATGTATTAATATATTCACAGGCAGCAGACGAAGCCGTCCGTCAATATGACACCCTTATATTTAATAAAGAAGTTCCACAAAGAAATCATTACGTGCTATTCTACGCTCCGTGGTAAGATCGCCTTCTTTCATCCCCTACCCTGCAATTTTTAATCTCCATCTGCTTGGAATTGTACATAATACGAATACCTACCTAATTGTTTTTTTTTCTTTTAACTCTAAATATAGGAGCAGTGAATACAAATCTTTGTCACCAATATGGGAAGAAATGGGACAGCATCATAACAAGAACCCTCAGTCAGACGTAGTGATTACTAAGGTTGACTGTACTAAAGAAACGAAGCTCTGCAGCCATCAAGATGTTACGGACTATCCAACTATTAAATTTTATAAAACCGGTGGACCTGAGCTGGGCATTCGATACAGAGGAGTGAAAGATCTTCAGTCCTTGGAACAATTTCTTAATTCTCTAATTGACCGTGGAGCAGAGGTAGACCACATAGATTGATGTTGTGTCAGTTTGAATGAATTGCCTGATTTACGAATTTGGCATTTAATAAGTAATACCCATGCATATTTTTATGGAATTATAACTTAAAACGCTTTCTTTTATTGTTATTATTATAGTTTATTTACGGTGCACGAGTGAAGACAATCCCCGAAAGAGAACAGGGACTTTTTCCTCTTCAGGTTATTTTTCTTTTTATTGTTGTCACATAGTTTTAGTATTATGCGTTTCCTAATACTAGCAGTTAACATATTAATAGTTAAATCAATCGGCACGTATGTAGATATCTAAAAAGTAAGTCTTTGCTACGAATAATAATAAATTAAAGTGCAGTAATGAAATTTTTAGGATGAGAACTTTTTCGATGTGGTTCAACAAGGAAATGCGGTCATTAATTTTTGTACACCCTGGGCAAGCAAATGCATGGACCTAGAGCCGGTATGGAAACAAATTGCAAAAGAATTCCAATTCCAGGAAGATCTCATTGTTGGACATGTGGGTAAGTTTGATCAAAACCATTAAATTTTTAATAGCCTGGTGCTTATATTCATGGCAAAATTTGTTCTCATAATTAATACAATTAATTTTTTCCCCGTTAAAGATTGTACCATGAGCAAAACTACTTGTAACGAAAATGAAGTTCGTGGCTACCCAAGCATCTTGTGGTTGACAGATGGAATTGTGGTATGTCATCCACTGATGGACGGACCATTTTTGATGCTTAATAGAAGTAGAATAGCACATTATTTCTGTTATTTAAAACTTAATTTAAATGATTACTATTTTTTAGGCTGAAAAATACCCGAGCAAAGAAAGAGACTTTGAGTCACTGAAAAAATACATTTTGAATAAACTCGGGAAAAAGGAAGCAACGAAATTGAACGGTCCTAGGTACGAAGAAGACCCAGATGCGGGATCCGTGGTCGTCAAATTAGAAAAAGATAATTTTTACGATGTGGTTAATTCTGGAAATGTGACCTTTGTTCATTTCTGGACTCCATGGTGCTCTGAATGTATGTTTTTTGCTGTTTTGTTCAGTAGTTCCACATATTGCATGCCTCTTACAAAATCATACTACCTAATATAGGTACTAAAAAAGTACTGATGGTACAATTAGAGTAAGGTCACATTCAGTAATTTAATTAATTCAATTTTGTTTGGAATAACACAGGTATGACCTTGGAAGTTATATGGGACTCCCTGGCGGAATATTTTAATGACTCTGAATTGCCTGTCGTCATTGGCAAAGTTGACTGTACCCTGCAAAAAACATTCTGCGATGAACTAGAAGTAGACGAATTTCCAACCATTAATGTGTACCGCGATGGAGCTCTAGAGCACACTTATGCCGGTGTGAAGAAGCTGGATGATCTAATTGACTTTGTTACATTGGCTGCTAAAGCCAAGAAGCCTGTTGAGGAACTTTAAGGTCATAAATGCTAAGACAATGCAGTCTACTGATCACAACCGCAGAATCTGACATGATATTAAAGTAATTATGTACATAATTACGTAGGTGTGCAATCATCTTTTCCAATTTTTATTTTACATTTCCTGTACTATCAACATTATACTATGTCTTCCATGTTCTAATTTTATCGTACGTAAACTGCCGGGGGTATACCCTGTGATTGTGAATGCAATTCACTAATAGCTTTCTTGTTGCCTAATATACCATGAGTAAATGTAAACACAATACAGACAAGCATTTAGTCCAGCAGATCAAAGCCGATCAAAAATAATTTATTGGTACACGACGTGTAATAAAATGTGTCTACTGTCTTTCACTCTCTCTCCCTTTCGTAAATGGGGTTCGAACTCAATCTTTTAAATTAAATTCTGGACTACCAGTTGCGTCTGGCGTAAGTCGTAAAGAACAAAAAATAAATATATGTTAATGACTGTCTTTTATTTCATTAATTTACTGGCATCATATTCATACATGGTAAACTAATTTATTTGTTAATCTATTAAGTATATACATAAATAGCAAAAATGATATTCGAATTACCGTGAAGCTTCTATTTGTAAAACTCAGTTCGACCCCCGCCGTCTAATGGGAGTCCCGCCTTCTATTAGAAGCTTTACGGTATTTAAATAATATTGTAGTATTGTGAGCATTACAATGTCAATGCCCCTCCATTCTGGAACTAATCTCTGTTAACCCCTCATTACAGCAAAAATTAATCACTTGTTTACAATTCTTGTTTTGTCGATTGAAGTCCTGTAAACAAGGAAATTCCTGACATAAATTAAACTGAATTTTCTGAAGTAATCGTAATCGTATATAATATAATAAGATATAATTTCAGATAAAAGTAACTTTACTAAATATGCATATTATAATACCTCCGTCCAGCTGATCTATCATCTGCAGGAAAGCTCCCTTTACTTCCCTTGGCAAAATGTAGCGTGTTACTTGATGAGCTATATCGTCACGTTGCGACTTAAACGTAAAGAACCCATCTTTATAGAACTGTACAGTGTCCTAAACGAAAGAAATTAAAAATGTAACGATTATTGATACTGTAATTTCAATAGCAGTACTTGCTTACGTAGCACAAATAATTAGCAACAATCAAAAATACGCATAGTTACTTTGAGCACAGTTTCCCACTCCGTCGGTTGAAATCCCAAAACCTCTTTTGCTTTAGATATGTCAAGGGCTCCTCTTGTCACGGATGGAAATAAATTGAATGCTCTTTCGCTGGCTTCAAAATTGAATTCAATGTTAACACCAATTGCTTTTGATAAGTCTTCTAAAAATTCTTGGAGGGTGAATTCTCTGTCTAGTCCTAAATTATAAACCTGATTCCAAACTTCGGATCCTTTGTCGAGTGCAAGTAAAATGGCACTGGCAATGTCCTTGACATACACGCAGGAGGTTCGTAGCGATGCATACTCAGGTGGAACAAATAGTGGAATCTGTGAGTTTATGTCATAGCCATAAAAAGTTTGCCTTAAATTTAGATAATATCGTGAGTGCAACTGCAATGTGGACTAAAAGTCCAGTTACTTACCTAACTGCAAAATGGCCGGAGTCCATCCATGTTGTGCTATGGGTCCCACATAGCCTGTGTACCCTCCCCCCTGCGAAGCCCAAAGTATCAAAGGCGCGCAACCATGTTACAACTTAATTTATAGAGAATTTTATTGTGGATCTAGCTCAGTAATCCGTTTTAAAAAAGGTTAAAAAACAAAAACGTTATGGACGAAAAGTTCAGACTCTGTTAGTATGGCAAAAATCGACTTTGTTTTGTGTTCAAGTTTTCATAACGTTTTTTATTTTTTATCCAATTTTAAAACTGATTACTGGGCTAAATCCGCGAGTACACTTTTCTATAAAAGTTGTGACATGATTGCGCGATTTTTCTGGATTGGGCTGTGGAGGTGGGGGGACAAAAATGTTATGTGGGACCCTGTACAAACAGTGCAATATGGATAGACTCCGGCCACCTTGCAGGTAAGATTTGAGTGGACACCAGCAACTTTGCAGTTACACGCACGATATGTCGCATTAGCAATAAATAAGTACATATTTTTAGTAAAATCGGTTATCTAACTTTAATGAAATCATAAAATTGGATCCACATTTGAAACGCCCACCAACGTTTTGTTGAATCGCGAGGTCCAAAGACGTCAGGAAGTCGAAAAATGAGATACTTCATTCCATCCTTCTCTCGATTTTCAATGAGCACCTAATTTATGCATCAATCAATATTCATTTTAAATCATTGCATAAAATATCTTCCAAGTACTTTAAAAAGTGTGTGTAGAATAGATTTCACCTCTTCACCGGCCAGCTTCTGATCTCCATATGAATCCAGTTCATTCAGATGATTCCGTTCATCTTCGTCATACGGTCGAACAGCATCGGTCTCCTTATTTTTTTCATATCCCTCGGCTGGCTTCTCCGAAACTTCATACACAGAGTCCGTACTAATGTAAATATAAACACCGACTTTTCCCTCCAGATACTCTAAAATATCGCTGATCACTTCTGGCTTGTAAGCACTAAAGTCAAGGACGTAGTCAAAATACTCGGTCTCATTAATTACTTTCACAAGGTCCGTGCAATACTTCACATCCGAATTTTCTCGGTTGAAAACGACGTGGGTGACATGAGGCTTGATTCTCGTTTCTGAATCAAAATACCAATTTCCCCGACTACAAATAACGATTTTATAATCTCTTTCGATCATCCGAGAAATAACTTCGGAGCCAATGAAACCGTTCCCACCGAATGCTAACACTGTCTTTTGGTGTTGCGTGTCTGTGCTGGTTTCCATTTCTAGAAGAGTTAGTGTGGATATAATTCTCACAGTAAGTAAACTCTTTGCATTCAGCGAAGCGTTAAACCATATCTAAATAATTTAAATTAATATATCACGAGCTAGGTATATTTTAAACAAGGCCTGTCCCAGACTAGAAAAACAGTTTAACTAAATTAAAAGCACAATAGCAAACAAACCATACTACTAATAAATTACTGTTCATACTCGAAAAGTAATCGGTTATAGTGTTATCTGTTCAACTGTTGCACAGATAATAGGGACTTCAACCAACAGAGCATTTTAAATAATACACTATAATTACTATTACTATTGAGTCAAATGAAATAAAGGATAAAGATAAAGAAGATGCAATAAAAATAATAAGCATGCAAGAGTTAAAACCTACGTGCAGTCAGTAAATTGACAACTAAAAAATTCCAATATTCCAGACCTGCGAATGAAAGAAGTCGTAGAGTAATCTTCGATGTAAAAAAAAATCTTGGTTTGTGTCTTTCGTAAGTTAAAAAGTCTCATCTCTTGTAAGCTCATAAAGAAACCGATATTCTGTATGGGAAAATAGGGAAACTATAGGGCATGACTTTCTTGTAAGGACAAGAGCAATGACAGCCTCCATGCAGCAACAGCTCTGAGTCGTAATCCTGGCTAATTTTTATTTTACATTTCGTTTAATAGTAACATTATCTTATGTCTTCCAAGTTCTGATTTTATCCTACGTAAACTTACGGGTGTACACACTGTGATTGTGAAGGCAATTCACTAATTGGCTTTCTTGTTGCCTAATATGCAATGAATAAATGTAAGCAGAATACAAACAAACATTTAGTCCAGCAGATCGAAGCCGACCAAGTAACATTTTATTGGTACACGACGTGTAATAAACTGTTGTCTGCTGTCCGCTTGTCACTCTCTCTCTCTCTCTCTCTCTTTCGTAAATGAGGTTCGAACTCAATCATTTAAATTAAATTCTTGCGTCTGGCGCAAGAACAAAAAATAAATATACGTTAATGACTGTCTTTTATTTCATTAATTCGCTGGCATCATATACTTAATAAACTAATTTATTTGTTACTCTCTTAAGTACATATATATAACAAAAATGATATTCGAATTATTTAAATAATATTGCAAGGTTGTGAGTATTACAATAGTGTCAATGCCTCTCCATTCTGAAACTAATCTCTGTTAACCCCTCATTACAGTAAAAATTAATCATTTGTTTACAATTCTTGTTTTGTTGATTGAAGCCCTGTAAACAAGGAAGTACGTGACATAAATCAAACTGAATTTTTTGAAGTATGTAATGAAATAAGATATAATTTCAGACAAAGGTAACTTTATATGCATGTTATAATACCTCCGTCCAGCTGATCTATCATCTGCAGGAAAGCTCCCTTTACTTCCCTTGGCAAAATGTAGCGTGTTACTTGATGAGCTATATCGTCACGTTGCGACTTAAACGTAAAGAACCCGTCTTTATAGAACTGTACAGTGTCCTAAACGAAAGAAAGTAAAAATGCAACGATTATTGGTGGTATAATTTCAATAGCAATACTTACATAAAAATGATTAGCAACATTCAAATTTACGCTTAGTTACTTTGAGAACAGTGTCCCACTCAGTAGGTTGAAATCCCAAAACCTCTTTGGCTTTCGATATGTCAAGGGCCCCTCGTGTCACGGATGGAAATAAATTGAATGCTCTTTCGCTGGCTTCAAAATTGAATTCAATGTTAACACCAATTGCTTTTGATAAGTCTTCTAAAAATTCTTGGAGGGTGAATTCTCTGTCTAGTCCTAAATTATAAACCTGATTCCAAACTTCGGATCCTTTGTCAAGTGCAAGTAAAATGGCACTAGCAATGTCCTTGACATACACGTAGGAGGTTCGCAGCGATGCAACCTCAGGTGGTACAAATAGTGGAATCTGTGAGATTGTGTCATAAAAGATAGCCATAAAAAGTTTGCATTAAAAAGATAATAGGTCGTACATATTCTTATTGTTAGTAAAATCGGTTGTCTAACTTTAATGAAATCATAAAATTGGATCCACATTTGATACGTCCACCAACGATCTGTTGAATCGCGAGGTCCAATGACGTCAGGAAGTCGAAAAATGAGATACTTCATGCCACCCTTCTCTCGATTCTCGATGAGCACCTAATTTATGCATCAATCAATATTCATTTTAAATCATTGCATAAAATATCTCCTAAGTACTTTAACAAGTGTGCGTAGAATAGATTTCACCTCTTCACCGGCAAGCTTCTGATCTCCATACGAATCCAGTTCATTCAGATGATCCCGTTCATCTTCGTCATACGGTCGAACAGCATCTGTCTCCTTATGTTTTTCATGTCCCTCGGCTGGCTGCTCCGAAACTTCATACACGGAGTCCGTACTAATGTAAACATAAACACCGACTTTTCCCTCCAGATACTCTAAAATATCGCTGATCACTTCTGGCTTGTAAGCGCTAAAGTCAAGGACGTAGTCAAAATACTCGGTCTCATTAATTACTTTCACAAGGTCCGTACAATACTCCACATCCGAATTTTCTCGGTCGCAAACGACGTGGGTGACATAAGGCTTGATTCTCGTTTCCGAATCAAAATACCAATTTCCCCGACTACAAATAACGATTTTATAATCCCTTTCGATCATCCGAGAAATAACTTCGGAGCCAATGAAACCGTTCCCACCGAATGCTAGCACTGTCTTTTGGTGTTGCGGTTGCGTGTCCGTGCCGGTTGCCATTTCTAGAAGAGTTAGTGTGAATATTATACTCACAGTAAGTAAACTCTTTGTATTCAGCGTAGCGGCATACATTATGTAAATAGTTTAAATAAACGAGCTACGTATATTTTAAACAAGGTCTGTCACAGACTATAAAAACAATAAAAACTTAATTAAAAACGAATAAGTTACTGCTCATACTGATGCGATGTACAAGATAAACAGGCACGTAACCAACAGAGTAGTATTTTAAATCCTGGGCTATTTAATCGCAATAAAAATATGCATGTAAGAGTTCAAACCTATGTACGTGCAGTCGGTTAATTGACAACTAAAAACTTCCAATCTTCCCGGCCTGCGGATGAAAGAAGTCTTAGACAGTCATCTTCAATATAAAAAAAAATCTTGGTTTGTATCTCTCGTGAGTTAAAAAGTCTCATCTCTTGTAAGTACTCGTAAGCTCATAAAGAAGCCGAGATTCTTTGTGGGAAAATAGGGAAACTATAAGGCATGACTTTCTTATAAGGACAAGAGCACTGACAGCCTCCAGCAACAGCTGTGGCACTGACAGACAGAGGCAGAGGTGTAGATAGAACTTTTTCCCACTGTTTGAAGCAACTTCAACCCCTATGGACCTCCTCCGTAACGAAATCATTCTTACCAGATTATCCGTATAGCTATAGGGATAGATCATTCAATGTTCCACTCCAACCAAATTAAAAGAAGATGAGTTGGAAGGAGAGGCCTTCGTGTTTTTATTCTTTACATATTATTTTGTACAAAATTAATACTAAACTTTATTAGGAAGTAGTAAATAATTTATTTATCATCAATTGCACATAATTTAACATTTAATTTAACAGGCAATAATATATATTATGATTAATGACATATTATTATATTTGGCTTGAGGACAGCGACTTTATTTTATGTAAAATTCAAATGATTACTTAGACCCTGGCATTCAAATCTGCTACAACTATTATCTCCAGTACTGCTCATATATCCCCTGGCCATTCTGATCAGAAACGAAGGGAAGAATCCTTCGAAGGTGGATACGATGTGCATAAATCTAAAGGAAATGTAAAAATAGCATGAAAGATTATCTTTTGGAAGTACATAGGTGGTAGTTATTTCAATGAAACGGATTAAGTCCAATATAAAAATGTTAAAAGATGTTAAAAAAGTGTGATATTGCTTGTCCTATTCCTACCTTGAAAACCAAATATTTTCAGCTTCCATGCCAGTGATTTCATTGAAATGATTGATTTCACAAGAAATTCTCTCAATGCAGTCTTCTGAGCTTAAAACTCTTCTACCGAATTCAAGAATTTGGTTGCTTGGTGGTTTTGAAGTTGCTCCGTGATCATCCTCGGAATTTCTTTGACTGTTAGTAGTAGTACTTTGGGGCGGTGAGAACATTGGAAGTGGTAGGAAGAGTAGGATTAATGGAAGAAGCATGAGAGCTATAAATATTCTGATTCCACCTCCAATCAATTTTCCGGCAGAGAATCTAGGAAGTCCTAAAACCGTTCCCAGAATTAATCCACGAAGCCCTCCAAATCCTACACCTGGTAGTACATGGCTAATCCCGTTCAGACCGGCTGCTGCAATATTTGCTCCTATTTTTAGTTTCAAAGGATTGAAATTATTAGTCTGACATTATTTAATTAAATTTCATATATATATAATGAATTGATTAAACATCCTTCCTTCACTTACCAGTACCCAAACCTACGATGGTTGGTCGAACGAATGTTTCTTCTTGTAGTGGATCTTGATAGTCGCCAAAGAGAAGATCTTCTGCTTTGCTGTCTAAATCTTCCAAGTCATCATCGGAGAGATCAAAAATACTGTCAAGACTAAGATCATTGTCATAGTCTGCACTGATCGGAAATTTCTGCTTGCTCCCATATTTAGTCTTTGATTTATGACCGTAGCTACTACCACCGTAGGGGCTTGAGCTTGCTTTAGGCTTGTAACCAGTATTTGGGTAAGATGGGTCATACCATTTCGTATCGTACTGACCAACGTCGATAGTACTGTACGGGTAATTTGATTGCCGTCTTCTACTTTTCGTTTTTTTGTGTCTCCGCCTAGGTCCAGGAGCTCCTGGATATTTTGAGTATTTGAAATAATTGTCTTCAGGATAATAATATGGTTTTGCTGTATCAGGACTGCGGTACTTGTGGCTATTTTTAGCGTAGTAATAACTGTATGGATTGTACGTCAAGTCTTGAACTTCCGGCTGCATTGACAATCCAGTATTGTCCGGATACTGGGAAACCCCGGGCTGATAAATGTATGTCTCATTGGATAAATTAAGATTGCTGTTGCTATTACTTGGTGTGATGATATAAGTTTTTGGTTGACTATACACTTCTGTGTCTCCAAAGACTAATTTTATAGACAGCAAAATACAAAATGTTTCCCAATATTTAAATTGCCTAAATACGCTTAAATAGAATTTTGGAGACATTTTAAAATTTGGGTAACTTGACTGTGTTTTTTTAAAAATTATACTTTGTACGGTTGCGATGTTGCGATTGTAAATAAATAAATTTTACATCACAAATATTTGAGACAGGAGCCTGTATGTTGGGTTGAAACCGTATGTCTACTATAAACTGCTTAAACTGACTGAACTCTTGGCTGTAAGTGAATTTGGTTTTATTCAATTAGAAAAAATAGGAAGACCTCAATTAAAAGAGCCGTCATCCTATATTTTCCAAGACCACGTTAGCTGCCCACGCTCAACTGAAAATAAAATTAGAGTTACAAGGAGATAGACAGTAACAGACGTAGGATCTAAGTCACAAATTTAGAACAAGAACGAGATTCAACAATTAAATTACTTGACATCGATCTAGTTACAAACTATTGTTTCCCATCAATTCAGTACCTACGGTAAGATCTAATGTTCGGATTGAATCACATGTCGATTAAGTAGATCCGATAGATAGGTGCTATGGTGGCTTATAGTAATAAATCGTCAAGCACTTGTACACATGCCATTGAAATCAGTTGCTAAAAACAATTAAATCTGCAATGTGGTTACCTAACAATTGGCAGATGACAATGAAGGTGCCAGAGATGGAACTTTACACTACTGATGACTGTACAATGATCCAAGTAAACATTGGTAAACACGTAATGATGCTCCAATAATCTACATGTTCTTACTTCAGGTGTAGGATTCTTTGTTTTCATACGAGGTTGACATGGTCTGATGACAAGAAACAATGTCAGTCTTGCTTTTAATTGTAAGACCATTCCTTCTGCGTTTATTGTTCACATTGTATGAGTTGGGGTAAGTAGCACCAATTAACGCATGATTCACCCGGCATGAATTTTGACATTTTACACAACAAATTCGGTCAATGATACTTTTAAAACAATTTAGTGATCCAGAAATCTGATTCGCTACATTTTCCAGGACTGATCTTTCTGTTCAACGTGACATCAATAAATTACAGCGTCGTAATTAAAATGATGGCAGAATGTTCAAAACATTGCACTGAATGAGCGATTCTATTGTGTAATATTAACAAACATGGATCCGTTGTAATAATGGTGTACAAGTGCTTCTTTGTCTTGGTTTAGGTGCTTGTAGCATTTCAAAACGTTACAGCAACATGACAGTTGTGCAGCCCTTTGCTTTAATTATGCAAGTGCATCGTGATTTGTTGTTCGATTCATACAGCTTAGCTATCAATAGCCAACTCTGCACCCTGATCAGAACAATTAACTTGGTTTATGCTTCTGTTGCTTTAATTTTCCGTTTGCGAACTTGCTATCAAACTATCTTCAATGATCGCTAAAGACTATTAAAAGGTATGGAGCAGAGTGTACTTATATGTACACTATTACTTATGAAAATCAGTACGATGCTGATTGTGATTATGGGCAGCAAAAACTTGTATGCTATTTTTTTCATAAATGCCAAAATTTAGGAATACTGTCCGGTATTATTTCTGTTTGTTACTTTTTAACATTATAACTTTTTTTTTAATTACTGCTTATGCTAGCCTTGAATATATCCTAACAAAATGCAACATAATGATTGTCTAATTGCCACTTTATAAAAACACACTTTCCAGTAAATTGATTAATCGTATGTGTATTTTTTATTTCGATGTTTTTATTCACAATAAATAAAATGTATTTAATATCCATATCATCTAGGCGAGGGAACCATCTAATCATTACACAAACATATCCACATAATTAGATACTGCAGTAATTTATGTACAAATAACTACTTACTATAGGAAACCACCAGAAATGGAGCTCCTTCACATAATATTACATTGACATACATACCCATAACATTAGTATATACTATTATAATTACATAGCAGTGCAAAAATCATGTTTGTAGTAAATGAACTAAGTGACTATTTTTTTTATTGCTGCGTGTAGAATGTTTCTTTTGTGCTATAAAGTAAACGCTGTTCCGAACAAATTAACTTTTGGGCTCTTGAACAACCTGAATTATGTCAACGAAGAGACAGCGACAGTGTCAGAGAACACATACATAACTACTGATAGGCAATAATTAAATGTGTATTAAACAGTTATTATTTTGATACAGATATTGCCAATCTTCTGAATCTTCAGGAAGTGGTGCACTGTAGAAAATATTTACCTAATTTAAATTGCAGGTAACGTTTGACTTTAATTCGATGAACGGACCACCATTCTCAAAGCAGAAACCAAATTAGACGTCCACCTAAATTAGGCTTAAAACCAGGTACACTGGTATTGAGGGCATCTTCGTCGTTGTGAGTACGCTTTGGCCATTCTTTGCAACACGCTGGGAAGTTGAGACTCATAGTTGTAAATCAATCTAAAACATCAAAAATGTAATCATGAATGTCATACATATGTGCATAAGTACCTATCTTTCTCTAAAAAAATAATAATAATCACATAATATTTCTTGTCTCACTATTAAAAGCTTGTATTAAAATACTGAACTGTATAAATAGGATGATAATGTACGAGTAAATGCTTACAATTTTAAAGCTGAATTAAACCAGGTGTCCCTGCTTTGACGGCGGATTTCACAAGAGATCCTCTCAACGCACTTCTCACTCTCCGCGACCCGAGTCACTAAGGAGGAAAAGTTGTTGGAAACGTCCGTCATGCTCGTCGTAAAGTTACCTGAGTGTCTTCCAGCTGAAGCTGGAATTGTGATGATTGGCACAGGAATGAAGAGAAGACCCAGTCCAATTAAGAAAATCCAGGGCAAGAATTTCCAGAGAAGAATAATGACACCGCGGAATAAGTAGTAGAAGCCAAGAGCACTCAATTTAATTCCTTTTAAACTTAAAATTCCTCCCAGTCTCTCAATGCCCGTTCGCCGGGTCTTCATGATGCCCTTCAATTGTGCTTTGGTCAAGCCGTCAGTGTCAAAGCCGAGATCTACAAAATGCAATCGTGTCATTACTAGTACTGTGCATCTAAATGCCGAAAGCTAAATCAATTAATCAAATATACACGTCTGACATCATTACTTACCATCTTCCTCTTCTTCTTCAGAATCTACTCGCATCATCGTGTCCCAGTCATTGGTGGACGTGGCTGGTTCCATTTGGTATGGGTCCATGAGGCTGTTGCTGTACTGGTAATTTCCGTAGTAGTTATTGTCCATGTAATCAGTTGGACTGGAATCTCCGGTTGGATACTGATAGACGTCGTTGGGATTGACTGAGCTGTAATCATCCAGTGACGTCCCTTGCCTGTTCCAAACTACGTAGACTGGACTTTGACCACTTCCAGCTGGAACTGCTCCTTTGGACTTCTTTGCCTTGGGGTAGTAATATGATGAACGATATTTGCCGCCATTAATAATCCGAGTACCAAGATTACTATTGCTGCTAACAGGAACATAGTCCACATTTCTAGCCACTGGAGCTGATTGCTTATACTGCTGACTTGAATTAAACTCACTGCTGCTGGCATCGTTAAGACACGTGTAAAATATAAGCACTGATAGAAACTTTAGAGAGATTACAAACATCTCGTAAATCTTATAGTTTTAAAATGTCAAAGTTTATTTTTTCAATCCTTTATCACTGATCAATTTAGTAACTATGTACGTGGCTAGCAGTTAAAAGGGGGTCCCACTACTGATTTGGAAGAGTATCAAGTCTTACTTGATCCTCGAGAGAGTCGAAACTATACTATGGCATTACAATGTAAAAACATCCTGGTTTTATATTTTCGTACGAATCTCTCGAAAAGAGACAAAATGTAATTGGGAGCAATTAATTAATACAAAGCTACGAGTGAATCCTACATCGAGATGCGGAGATTCTAATCAGAAAAGTGTGTAATGTGTTACAACACCCACACGATCAATAGGCAGTCGACAAGGAGATGGGAGTCAAACTTGTGTCCAATGTTCCTACAGCCATTTAATTGGGTAATCTTCTTATGTCAATCAAGAGACTTTGGAAAATCACTCACCTTAACCTTCTGCAGTTCTCGGGCTCAAAAATAATAGTACTTTACGCAATTTAGAATAATCGCTCAACTTCAACACGTACACACGTTGTGTTAATTGGAATGGAAAATGACGCTCAATCGTTTCCTTCTTTGTTTTATCGAGTGCTTTGTCATTTACAACCATTGTTTTCATCCGTGAGCCATCATAGGGTTGATGCTTGACTGTGTACTGGGTTTAGAAAAAAGGAAAGGTATTTCGGCACGAAAATGCCAAAAAAAACAACAAATAAAATAAACCTAGCAGACAAGTTTAAAGGAGAAGAGGCAAAGGCTATTTGTGAATTGTCACTGCGTTCGAGTGTTAAATCTATTTGTAAAGGTATTAGCATTGTAGATAAACCTATATATCAGTAGGGTTTGCTTTACTATTTACTTTATCATGCCTAGTGCCTAGTTTAATTCCGTTTCGCATGTACATACTAATACTTTGTGTTCATTAATCCAAAAAAGAATGCGTCACTCATGCTGGATCGAGAATTTTCCTTACTTTGTGTTTTAACTCCGTATTTTATTACTATGAATTATATTTTTTGCTTTAAAGATAATTCTGACGCTATTTTTTATTCAAAACTCGGTCAGTCAACGCAAGACGCGTGATAGAAAAAATAACTGTCAGTATTGCAATGGAAGAAACTAGAAATGATTGCGTATTTATTATTCCTTTGTAAAATCATAAGAATGCAAGTACCTAGTAAAGTAAATGGGAAGAAAATAAATACAGGTGCAGGTGGTGTAATCAGTGAACATAATTTTGAACCGAACTTAACAAATATCTATTAGACAACGCCTCTGAAGCCAAAACGATACATAACGCTAATAATAAATAAGAAAATAGAAACGTAAAACTATCCTTCGTAATACAGCGAGAAAGTTTAAACATATAAACTTTCAAGCGAGCACCAAAAACTGAGACTGTATATAGCTTTGTGAAATAATAGATGTAAGGTAAGGTACTTAATTATTAATTATACAATGTCAGAAAGAAGGTCTGAATCTCAGACTTTGAAAAGCACCTCAATTATTCAGATTGTTTCAGTCAATTTTTCAGCAGTGGAAGGCAATCCAGGAAGGACTTCACTTTCCTGGCTCAACTTCCCAAGTTCCTCTCCCCGTTCAGTGGAAGCTACTATAGCACTGATGATAGCATTTCGCATTCCCAGCTTTTCAAGCTCTACCACTCCGGCGATGGTAGTTCCACCAGGGGAGCAAACAGAGTCCTTTAAAGCTGCTGGATGCGTTTGATCGTCATGTAAAACTAATTCTGCAGCTCCTTTCATTGTCTGAGCAGCAATTTTCATGCTTAAATCTCTTGGAATCCCCATTTTAACAGCTCCGTCAGACATGGCCTCCAGGATGGGAAACATCTAATCATTTATTAAAATTACAATATAATTAATCATTTTAAAATAATTGACAATTTTAACCTGGCAGATACAGATAACTGTTACTAGGAACTACATAAAATATGGATCGAGCTGTTCAATAGATGTTTTAGTGATTTTAAAATAACGTACAAATCCGATCCCGGACGCAAAGAGTCCACAGTAGGCATTGATTTGGGATTCGTGAACCTTGTAACAGTGTCCAACTGAAGCAAATATCTCCACTAAATCCATTTCGTCCTCAAGAAGATAATTTTCGCCCATACTGTAAACTAATCAAGAATGAAAAAAGCGAATTAGCAATAAGTAGTGCTCGATTAGCATGCATTTACAAAAAATATCGTAAGTTGAAGTTTATTAACGCTAGAATCTGTGCACACGTACGATTTTTTTTTAAAAAGAAGGAAAGACACACAAAAAATGTGAAAACATTACCTGCACATCCTGCTCCTACTTTCATTCCAATATTAGGCATAACCCTTGCCGTTACTAATTTATGATTTTGGTCTGCCAGCAGTTTATTTTTAATAGTATTTGTGAAGGAGTCCAAAGACACGCCGGCCATAATTGAGATGTGCAGGGAATTCAAATTAGGATAAGCAACGCTGGTGTGTTGCCTCGAGTCTTCCACTGCTTGGGGGAAATATTGTGGTTTTGTTGCCCACACCACGGTCCGAGCTGACTTGACCACGTCGCCTAAAGGTTATTTCAATTCAATTTTCTCAAGCCATTGAATCGATTATCTTCGTTATTGATTGATTTAGCCAATACTATAGATATATGAGTACTGCACTGTGCAAAGAATATTAATTAAGTGAAAATGCAATCATGGTCATCAACAATGAATTATTACTGACTGCTATACTACGTACCATTTTTAAATGTAGTCTCACAGCCCAATTTCTTCCACGGGATCAACAAATTTTCTTCTGGGCAGCTCACAATCATTTGCGACGGCTTTATAAGCTCTAAAATTAAAATGATAATAAGCGAATGAATAATGATCGTACTTATGTATTTGAATATTCTTCATAAATAACTACTACTAGTTAATGATACTTTTACAAGTACAGAATAAATTAATTCACCTTTTTTGAGTAGAGAAAATCCAATGGCCTTTGCCATCTGACCAGCCCCAATAAATCCAAGAGATTTCAGCGGCATATTTGCTACTTTAGGAGGAAGAAACTATTTTATTAGGACAAACGGTCAACGCTTTACTTGTCACTCGACTCGATGAAATGTACTAATAACTATCCTACAGTAGCACTTCCATTTGGTGGTAAGATGACAGCCGCTATAGTTTACAAATAGCACACACACACGCAGATAAACTTTGAACTTAACTAATATTATAGTGTTTGTCATTGTGATTTATATATATCTTGTGAGTACACATTGATTTTGAAATGTGGAATTAGAAAGATTTCTGGTCAAAACATACATATGAGTGTATATCTATATTTGGGATTATGATTCATTCCTTTTGTAGGTAGTACTATAGATATTGTAGTATAAATATAAAGAATATAGTTGCTATTAGTATTATAGTTATCATTATCAACCTTCCTTATCTCTTGCCTTGTTTTTGTTTCCTTATCATTTCAAAATATTTACCAATTGCATTTAAAAAGCATTAGCCAATGCTCATTTCCTACTTCAAAAAGCGTTTGATTTCAACTAAAAATCGATGACCTACTATTATGCTTGACATTATACGATTTTTACTACAAAATACAACTAACATGCAACATGCAAGAAGAACATGTCTTTAACAGTATAGCAGTATACTGTCAACTATTAAAAACAAAACCGAAATTTTTTACATACACATGAGCGCATACAATTGCATACTAAAAGTATTTATCTACCTACAAAATATTTGCCTTGATTAATCCTCATGTGTAAACTTTACTGAACAGTATTCTGCACCCAATTAAAGTACCTAGATAACTTGTAATCGAAAAAAATTAATCGGATCAATGATCAAATAAGGATGTTCGTCGTTATAATAAACTGTGTATGTATTTCAACTTGGCGCTAATACCTACTATGAAGGTTTACTAGGTAGTTTACGATATAGTGATGTTTCTTCTACCAGGATTAAAAAAACATATTAATTTTTAAACTTTAATAATCATTTTAAATAAATGAATTAAACTCATGCTAGTCTTTGATGATGTGACTGCCAGTGAACAAATTTTCCATTAGTTAGCTGTTATTTAATGCATTCGTATAGTTCGTAGTATCTTATTTCTGCATTGCGTTTAAGTATGAAGGTGTTTACTGTTTACATAAATGAGTACAAAATATAAATCATGAGTTCATATTGAATTGGCACGTGGTCATTATTTTATTATGTATTAAAAGTATTAGGTAGGTTTGTTATTGTCCCTGTAACATTTCATGTGGTTTAAACAGTCCAAAAGTGTTGCAAAATGTGCAAATATTTAATATTTGACATCTTAGTACACTAAAATTACTACATATTAACTAAGTATAAGATAAAATTGTCACAAAAAAAAGAGATCGTCAAAAGTTCTGTCTTGTTCTGCGTTGTACAAAAGTTGTCACGGAAGTAGGTAATACCAATGTGGCAATAATAATAATAATACTAACAATAATACTAATTGTTGAGAGTTGGTTGAATGAATGTGCGAGCTTGTCAAAGTCAAAGTCCTCCTTTTCCGTGGGTATCTTATGGCTTGAAAATGAAACTGTGTGGTCGGAATGGAAAATATAAATTAAAAAAAATAATAAATTCATAACAACATTGATACATAAGAGTCACTGACAGATCTACATCTTTGCGTCTTTCCCTTAAAGCACTTATACATATATATATATAAATAAACATACAAGGTTAAGTACTCTGACATCGACATGACATGACACATTGTAACCGCTCGATTCTCCAAAAAGTAAAAAAAAATAAAACAAAATTATAAATGTATAACAAACAAACAACAATGCACAAAGGTGAATTGGCTTATTCAATCATCCAGTAACTCAAGTGCTTCTTTAAGAAGATTTTTTCTTGGAGGAAACTTCTCCCATGAATGCACACACGTACTTCCTACACCCAGCTGGCTGATCCAAGTACGCTCGAGCCATACGTCTCAGAGAAGTCGGCATTTGTGCTTCAAAGTGTTGGATTATCCTGCTCATTGGTAAAAATTAAATAAAACTGATTAAATACAGACAATCTACAATTTGTGCCTTCTTTAAAGGACAAAAATTCAAGTGAAATAGTTAGTTTACCTAGTTATAGCCTTGTCGACAAAGCTACCGCGGCTGACACGAGAGACTTCACAAGAAATCCGCTCCACGCATTTCTCACTGTCAAGAACACTCCGAGCCAGCGAAGACATTTTGCTACTAATGTCAGCAAACTTAAAAGGACCGAAAGTTCTTCCAGTTGGTGAGGTCGGGATAGTAATGATTGGGATAGGCAAAAACAGAAGAAGAAGGGGCAACAAGAGAAGTAAAGGCAAGCCAAGGAACAACAATGGCAAAAATCCACCCTTCAATAAACCTAGAAGACCCAAACCTTTCAATCCTTTGAGTCCAAGAATTCCTCCTAAGCCACCCAAGCCGCCGATACCCGCTCCGGTAAGTCCGCCCAGTGAAGATTCTAAACCGTCTAAGTCGAACAGTGCTATAAATACAGATAACCAAGAGAATTTTTGTTATTAATATTGCGAATTTGAGAATTTCACAAAGTGGATGATTCTGTCCACCTAAGAAAGGGTTTATATTTTGTCCATGGATGGGAACTCACCATTTCCGTCATTATTGGAAAAGATAGCTGGTGTATTAAAAGTGCCGGCTTGATGTTGTGCCTGATAAGCCTGAGAAGGAGCATGGTAAGTTTGAGTATTGTCCAGAGGGTAACCATACTCTTGAGCAGCGTCAGAGTAAGAATCTCGATTCCAGGCAGGAGCTCGGACCCCGTTGGGTAGAACACTCTTAGAACTTCCTGCAGGGTAATAATAAGTAGATCTATACTGATTGTCACTCGCACTAGCCAAAAGACTCCCGCCGTCAACACCACTAACAACTTCATTCGTGGCTGCTTGCTGGAGTAAGGGCTGTGCTGATAGCTGTTGTTGTTGCTGTTGTTGTTGCTGCTGCTGCTGTTGCTGCAGTTGTTGCTGTAGTTGACTCGCAATGGAGCTACACTTGCCATTTCCAGCGAGCAAAATAAGCAAAACACTGGCCACTAATTGTGAACTGATCCACCGGGAACTTTTTGCCATCATAGTTTATATCACACTGTGAAAATAATCTCCAAATTTGTTTCCGACTCGGATTTCGCTTTCAGTCTTGTTGTTCAATTGAATCAAAAATTTGAAACTCTGGTGTGGTGATGAGATGTCGTTTTTGATTTTGACGAGTGTTGGAGTGCCCGTGGAGCTGTGTCGGTCGGTAGCACAAGGGGATGAAAGGATTGGAGACACGAGCAGTTGTTGTCTTGTCACTGCGAAGAATTGAATTGTGAAGGAGATTTGTCGGGCAATAGTTTATATATAGCCCCATCGTATTTTGACCCTTCCCTCATGACCCACAAATAGATTCGTCCCGGAAACATTGCCGATGAGGATTCGCACAGGTAGTTCTTACAGGCAGTCAGTCAGTCACTAAGTCAGAGTCAGAGTCTGATAAGGAGAGGATTTGCTATGATCTCCCTGTACTCTAGTATAAGTATATCTGTATACCTAGTCATAGCCCTTCGTTGTATACCTATATTACGTTATAGATTATGAAGAGTGAGATGAGACTCGCTCGCGACAAACGTTTCGTTGGTGGGCTTTGTGTGGCCAACGTCCATTCTTGTGCTAAATGTCCATCCGTCCCCGCCGGCTTAGCTTTCTGCTGATCTTCCCTATCATGGGAGTAATATCTTCTTCTCACTATAGTCACATGTACAGACCATAGGTCCAATGGTGTGTACAGATTACATACCGCAGCTGCCACTGCCCAAAGTATCTTGTATATCTTTCCATTGTCACTGTCATTTGGACTGTGATTGTTATTGTGTCTGCTGCTCTGCGGTATTAACGACCACTTAAACGCAAACACCCATGCTATGTATAGCTACATGCCTAGGTAACTATTCCTGCTCTGCTTCTACACTCTCCTGTGCTGACACACTCATAAAAAATTGCCCACAAGAATTTCATTGCATCCTTCGGCAAAGCATTCAAAGCTTGAGATCAGAGCAGATTCTTTCCTCCGCTTATAGCTCTCCCTCTTCTTCTCTCTCGCCCTCCGTCGTTGGTGACTAATATCGTTTCTAATTATTGCATCCTGAACGCATCTGTGTATATAATTATGTATATGTAGAGCTGTGTGAATGAGCTTGAATGGTCACTGAGCTGCTCGCTCAAATCCCTTTCTCCACATGTGCGTCACACGCCATCATCATCTCAATTCGCGTGCAGGTATACATACAACCATTGAGAAGATTTTTCTGTTGACCTACTAAGCCATCCCGGAAACTTGGCTACTACCGATTTCGATTTCAACTTTTCTCCCTCATTCATGAACTGAGATCTTTTAAATGCCGTGGTAGCATATAATTATTATTCGTACACTTTTTTAAGATCAAATAAATCCACTGACTGCCTATACTTGTATGCTATGCAGCTGCCCGTCCCAGTGACAACTCACATTTCGAACATCAATTAAGTCCTTTAATCTCTACATTTAAAACAAAAACAAGGATGCGTCTTCAATATTCTGTATAATGTGTATGTATGTACCTATACATCTATAGGTGTTTACATGTACGGAATTAAATAGGGGACATTTACAGGATCGTTAATTTGCATAAATACCTAGCTTATTGATATGTACGAGGGGATGTCTAAACTACATTTTATTCCATTCAATCATCGTTTTTCATTGTAAACAATCATAAGTTCCAATAGATAAACAATTGCATGCGGCTCACACCACATTAAATTGTTTTGTTATTACCGTTGTACCTGTCAAAACAATCCAACGGAGCTAATTTGATCCGTTGATTGTTCCATTTAGAATTGAAACTCTCCCGTTTTATGAACCACAGATTTATTAAATCTGTAATTTGCAATTTCCAATCCTTTTAAAACAGAAAAGTAAAGCCATGCTACACAGGTACTTTTAAAGTATCAGGAGAATTTAGTTCACCTCGTATGCATCTTTAATTTTATGGGCATTTTAGCACTTCCATGCAAGATTGTACCACGCAGAGTGACTGTAATAAAAATTACTGATCACATTGTATTACCACCTACGACAATGTGTAAGACTTCAAACGAGCTCAGACCAGGTTTATGAACCTTACTAATAATTACACCTCAAACGGGTCCGTCTTGAGTAACTAATAATGTACCTACTATGTATATGTAGTTATAGGTACCAGGTACATTTACTGTGACTCATCTTACAACAGAGTTACAATAGAGATCCGTCGAAGTCTGTAATTATCTGTGCACCTACAGTTAAATACGGCGCACATAAATTTCGAAAATAGAAAGCCGGATGAAGGGAAGTAAAGTCCGGCATTCCTTTCTCCTTGCAACAGAAAGACGTCATAACTATTATACTACGTAAAAATGTGTATATGTGCCTTATGTACATAGGCCTTACCTAAGTTGGGAGAAAAGCTACGTCAACACCAGACAGTTATTATAACTTGAAACGAAAGTTACGAAACTGATCTGTTAAGCGTACGACGAGCCACATGCCAACTTTGAAGTTGAATAGGCTACGGCTGACCATACACGATTCTCTTTAAGCTTTGCTTCAGCAGTGCCCCGCTCATCATAAGTACGACCAAACCAGAGCTATGTAGAGCTAGAGCATAAGTAAACCGTATAATCGGTAATTAATTTTTCGGGTGGTTTGGGCTCCATTTGATTAATAGCAACTGTAAAAAAAAGCAGAACATTAAACGAATCTAGTCTATAAAATCGTGCTATGTATATTCGTTTTATTACAACTTCAAAATTAATGTACCGATACCGATGGTATTTTTTCTGTTCATCTAAAAAACGGAAAAGTTATGTTTTCTGGATAAAAAAATCAGTCCACCGTCTATCGAGATGTACCTTCTATGCAATGCATATACAATAGACAGATTTCATCAATGAATTACGGTTTATAGTGCGGTGATTGATACTGACAATTATTAATCGAGTGCACGAAACCAATTTCATATGAATATGCAGTTGGGTACCTACATGCACGTGTCAGAATTAAAAAGGAAACGACTCAAGACGAGGGATGATGAGAGAAATGAAGATCTAGAAGAAAAAAATATGGATCGGAAAACTACTTTTAAGTTGTGAACAAAGCAAAGGACTCAAGATAACAAACGACGGTTGGTTGTGGAACACACCTGCTTTTTCCATATACATATGTACACTTATATATTATTGTCCAATGCTGTAAATCACATGTGACATTAAAACAAACGTATATAAATTATTCGATGCCATTTGCAGTTTACATGATACTATTTTCATTGATAATTATCTCTTGCCTTTCAACTCTACTCTACTCAGAGACTCTATACTTGAATCACATATGTAGATGCTAGATGATTGAAAGAACACTTAATTATTTTAAAATTCAAATTTTCTATACTCGTAAAATCCTATCCTCTAGCTGTTGGTCCTTTTCTAGAGTAATTGAGTGAACTATTTCTAACACTATAGCCCACCGCGCTATAGCGCTTTTCTACCGTCTGTTTCTGTTTTCAGTTTTTCAGGTGAGCAAAATGTTTAAAGAGGCTCAATTGTCGGGATCTTATTTTAAAATTGAAATTATCAAAAAAATTTGAAAGTTTCTTTGTCAAGTGCTTGAAGCAGTAGTGGTTATTCAGAGATCCTTATTCCTTAATACCGCCATAACTTTAATGTGCCGCAAAGTCGAAAATTGCAAAATGCAATTTTAATATGAGCTATATATGTATGTATCTCTATGCATACGGACTAAAGATAGATTAGGATCAGATGCGCCCACAATGGAGTCACTTGACAATGGTATTTTATCATTTTCCGTGTCGTATGTTAATAGCCTGAGGAGAATTTGCAAGTCTACCGGGGGCCATCAAGTCAGATCATGTCGTGTGCAGGCAAGTGTAAGTATATAGACAGAGAGCACCCGTACCAGAGCACCAATACTTACCATTAAAGTTTTACTGCTCAAAAAAAAATAAAAGCGTACTATATTAAGCAGTTTCAATAATCGGATTCTACAAGGAAACTAAATTAACGACTGTGCAAACTACGCTACGCTCCCATATTATCATCATAATTGACATTCCGTCTCCATCCTTCTTTGCCTTTGAGACATATATGTGTGAAATCTTGAGAGTAAATGTAAAAAAGGGTTGGCAGGACGATTATACGGATGCAACGACAAGAGAGAGAGAGAGAGAGAGAAAGAGAAGAAGGAAAAAAAGAAAAATGTTTATTATCGACTGGGACGGTGCAATTAATTGGATCTCAAGTCAGGTTGAGCGGAGCTCACGTAAATATGTTAGTAAAAATATCACCGAGAGCTTTTTATTAGCCTTACTTACGACGAAGGAGGATGTATCGAGTCTATTACTATTTCTAAGCACGTAGATCTGCTAACTGCGGGGACTGCAGTGCAGTGTGTCTTCGCTCATGTTGAGTCCTGAGTTACCTGAGTCAGCTGCTCGTAATCATGTGAACCGAATCGATTGGCAACATTTGAAAATGAACCGTTTGTTTCTATTTGGTTGAAAGTCTCGGGTGTTTCTTTCATCATTTCATAGTGGGGAAGGAGACGGAGATGGAGTGAAGGAGAGAGAGAGAGAAAGAGAGAGAGAGAGATACAGAGATGCCTAGATGGTCTGAAAAAGTGTGTTAGTGGGAGCTTTTGGACTGTCTCATGTCTCATTGGTCTCCATGGCAGCTAGGCCAGCTAGGGCAAACGTCGATTCAATCGACAATCATCATGATAAATCTCCATCACGGTTCACAATCAACTTTCTTGCTGGCTGACTTCGGCCACGCCTAATTAACCATAATATTTTTTTTTTCAGGGCTCACAGAACTATCAACATCAACAAGTCCTCTTCCTATCCATCCGGCGAGTGGTGGTCGCTCCTACAATCAAATCAAATTCAATGTAGGTATTATTATTATATTCAGTGTGAAGATTGCAGATACATACGACTATGATTATGATCCATCTCTACATTACACTACATTAATTTGTCGATGCTCCGTCCAGATTCCTCATCACAATGATAGCATTCCTATCAAATGATTACAACAATCAAGATTAACATACTGAATTCATTGTTATTGTTACAAATCCCTCCCTGAATACGAATTTATGACCATATTCCAACCCCAAAGCTACACTGCGCTGTACTATGCTAATAGCAGTACAAACATACATAAGGTATCTTCTTCGCATTCCATCACTACAGTAAGCCTCCAATATAAATATGTAGGTAGATACATAAGCAACTGTAAATTCCTATAAATACTCTTTATAATACACAGTGCGTGTATCAAGTGATCAATCCATCAATCAGACAGATTCATAATCATGTATGGCGGAATCAAAGAGTCAAAAGGTATTCGGCTCATCCTAAAACGTTTTATCATCATTTAATTGTTAGTACATTCATGTACTTTTTGAGGATACAATAAGCTGTGGTGCTAGAGTTATAATTAGGGACTGGACTGAATATTGACTGCCTAACATTTATAATTACAGCTAGGACTTCATGGCTCATCCAAATCCAAAGGAGAGAAGAAATAAACGGCCAGGGTGCTATAAAAAACAGAACAGACTACAATGAGAAATGTGCTAAATGATCTGTAATTTTATTGCGGTCAGTAAATTTGACTTATTGATCGAAATCGATATCTGTCACAGGACTGCAAACCCCGACAAACAAAGTAAATAGTGATCGTAAATTAATACTTGCGATTAACAAACCGAATTAGTGCTCATATCTGTCAAAAACCGTAATTCCTCATTTGCCACTGACAACAATCTATTAGTAGTGGATCTATCAGGAAAAATTTGAATAAAAATGGTCAAACAATCGTCAATCGTGGAAGTTATTGATACACCTGAAGGATTTCTAGTGCACACGAGCCAACGTGAGGGAAGGCAGTATTTTATTAGAATCAAAGTGGCAGAGTCGGAGATGTCGAGGGAAATAAAGGCTCTCTTCTTCACGGCAGTTGCATTTTGTAGACTCACTCTTCCTTTGTTTGAGCACGTAGCCCTCTTCCCACATCCATTGTCCGTGTCTGTTTGTAATCGGAAAATTTTACAATTAATCTTGAGACTTGTTGATCAATTAGTCAACACATGTGGTCACCCATCCTCTGTGTCTTCGGCTCTTGAGCATTGTTAGCATCCCATTCTATTTTAGATTCTATTCTAGATGGACAAACCAAGGAAAATTTCATTATGCACCACTGGACTCTTTCACCGTGTGCCCTTTTCAAGTCAATTTATTGCTTAACAATGTCGACCATTGAAGCATTTACCTAAAACAGAATGACCGATAACGAATGAGATGTTACATACGTAGTACTATAATATTGCAGCGATAATGTTGTATGTGAACTTTACGCGTTGTTATGAAAAATTAGTTGATCATTGCAGATCCTGCATTTTAACCTATTCGGAACTGCGAAGCCATCCACCATGGAAAGAATGCTTTGCAAAAGTCTTTATTATACAATAAACTTCTTCAAAAAGGGCAAAACTAGTAATTAATGCTTTTACAAAAGGTTAAAAATTGAAACTAGCGTTTTCAAAAAGGTCAAAACTAGTAATTAATGCTTTTACAAAAGGTTAAAAATTGAAACTAGCGTTTTCAAAAAGGTCAAAACTAGTAATT
>JAQFZC010001219.1:0-32827 GCA_034695205.1 Dicyrtoma fusca
ACTACATATACCTAAGCACACTTAATCCATCAACTTTATGTAAGCAGTAAATCAGTCAAACGGGCTTAATTATATAATAAAACGGTCAACAAGGCAATATGTAGTGCAAAAGAAACATATGTATCCCAGCGTTGGCACTTTCGACAAGAACACGGATTAGGGTTTAAATCAATTTTAATACTTTGCAGTGACAGCTTAAATGGACTTGAGAGTTAAGCTTACAAACGTTTTGAAATAGCTGAGTGTTCAAACAAATTTTATTTCACAATAAAATAAAATCAGTATTTGAAAATAAAGTTTCACAAAAATGATAACCAAAATATTAATTTTTTTTTACCCCGTTTCTTTTATAAATAATAAAATTCTTTTTTAATTGGAAGTTGGTGCCAATCAGTAGTATGTATCTTTATTGTTGTTCCAGAGGGTTCTAAATGGATTTAAATAGTTCTCCAGCCAATCAGTTAAGCCAATTAAATGCTGTCTAGTCCAAAGTCCAAAATTAGTGGCTCGATAAGATTACACTAGTAATTACCAGCTCACTTTTTCAGCGAATTTAAGGATCAAGCGGTGTGTAAATACTTTGTTGCTTAAAGATGCTTAAGAAAGGTCAAGGTCATTATAACAGATATTTTGCAATTTTGTATCAAAACAGTATAGGAACATAGACTATCGCTTTTTATTAATAATTCATACAAACTTTATTTTAGATTTTTATATTTAATTACAGGTCAATTTACAACGCATACATAACAAAACAACAATTCAGTCGTATGTACAAAGACCAGCTAATTACTTTGCATTTTGATTCTTTCCTTTATTTTTATTCTTTTTTGCATCCGCCAAATTGCGCAGTCAGCTGACTCGCATCGATGCGCTCAAGCATAACTTTGGACCATTTGGCCTTGTCTGTGTCATAGCAGTCGACATTGAAGTAGGGTGACATTGCAAAAATGGGTTTTATAGTCTTGAATAGTAGTGCAGAAAATTTGTTTGCTGTAATCGGGAAAAAAAGTTTATTAGTATGAAATACAGGCTACCAGAAGCACACAAAATACAAAAACTCATAAAAAAAGAAAAATTTGGTCAATATTTCAAGCTTACTGTTCACAACATTGACGGAGCTGACTAAGCAAGGGAAGTACTTCATTCCAATTTTTGCCCCTTCCATGAGTACCCACATAACTGTAATTATTAAATAAAAAAATTAATTCTCGTGATTCCAAAAGAAATAATTAGTGTATTATTATTAAATATTAATTATGAAAAAATGAACCTACCATCAAGTGAAGTAGCATTCCACATGGATAGATTTTTGTAGTTTGCAATGATAATGGGTGCGCAATTTTGATTTTGTTCGATTAAATTTGAATCAAAGTTAAGTCTTCCATAAATATCTGAACTCAGTTTCCTTCTGTAGGACTCAATGAGGAGTTTCTCTATTTTAACGTAGAGCTGAACATTGTATCGAAGGAGAGTGTCTTTCCCATATTTTTTAATCATGGTTCGGAAATCTATCCCTTCCCCATTCACTTCCATTATCGGTTGACCAGCTTTGCTGAAGCCGCCACTAGAGACCGGAAAATCTCTGGCAAGGCCAGCTACGCCAAAACCCCAGTCTTGATCCGCAAGGGCGTCAATATCGTTCTCTTTCCGCCACTGTACAGACTGCAATTGAATAAATTAGAATTTAATATTAACAAAATTTGCATTTTCCTAGCAGTCCAAAGAAAGTTCAAATTTCTGTCTAATTTTTAAAAAATCTAAAAGCTTACCTCTCTGATTGCTGTCTCAGCTTGGTCGACCTTAAAGCTGTTTTCTAAAAAAAATAAAACAAAAATTTTAAACCTAACTGTTAAAATTAACTAAAAATTAATTAAAAACAGTTGCAATCGCTGCGTAAACTTAATTATTTATTTTAGGATTTAGCTTACGAATTAGCCACTGGTGCAGGTACCAATCTTCAGCGAATATCTCGTTCGTTTTGATTACATCTTCTAATCGCCCATGGAGCTAAAAGGCAATTTTATTAATCAAATTATAATTTCAGCCAATAAAAAACAGTGGATAGAAACTCCGAAAAAATTTGTGAAAAATGGATAAGTTTTTTTACCTGGTCGATTTTACGGAAGACTTCTTCATTGGAATAATCACCCTTCATTTTTATGAGTAATTACTTTCAAAATGTGGAAAAATAGGCGAAAAAAATTGTTAATATTTGCTTTGGACAGTCAAGATTCAACTCAAAGTCTAGATTTTCAGAAACAGAGCTACAAAATGTTACAATTCTATAGCTGCCACAGTGCTCTGAACTCAAAACTCAAAGTTGAAGTGACTAAGAAGTGGACTAGTGTTCTATTATATATGATTCTGAAACAGCAAAGTGTACAACATTTGACGTCATAGGTGCACCCGTGACGTCACAGTCACAAATTTCCTGCGTGGGTTTTGAGCACAGGCGGTCAAAAGTCAGAATGCTTAAAACAAAAATGGCATATCTGCTTCTAGAACTCCTTATGTTCAAATTAAAGCTGCTTTTTTTATTCTGTTTTTGAGTTTGTAGTATGTTTATCGAACAATAGTCGAGCCATATCTTCATAATCATATGTGAGATCTATTTTTATATTTATTCAACTTTTGTACTAAATAATACCTTTATAAAATTTGCAAAAGAATAAATAGCCGACCGTGGGAAACACAAACTGAAGAGTCCGAAGAACCGGATTTGAATTCCTTACGTCGTCAAATTGTGTGTTCAGAGTAATTAAACTTGTTACGTAAATTTATCTTGATTTCTCCATTTTGTTGCATCACGATTATCACTCTGTACGTGATTGACGTGAACAAGTCTTTGAATAAACGACGTCATACAATCCGCTCTGCATTGAACACACTAACAAAATTTTACATAATTTCGACGTCACGAATATAAAGTTTGGACTTTAGCACGCTGCACTCCAATGTCATTAAAATATACAGCAATCGTTCAAGTTCAGTGGGAACTATTGAACTTGAGCCGTTAAAGAAACTAAGCTAATTAATACTACACGGAATCATGGCCAAGGAACTATCAACACTTTTGTTGTTAAACTAGTTAACAAGGCTATAAAGATTTACCCTCATTATTCCTGACCGCCCATTCTAGTAGTAGCAGTAGCAATTAGCAAAACGATAGCCATTTTAATTAATTGAAATGTTGAGTAAGCACTACAGCTAATTTGTAATTAGTGCCAATTTAAAGCATTTTAACATGAAAAATTACAGTTAAAAATTATTTAAGTACAAACTTTGAAACCAAAGTTTAAGCTTTATTAATTATAGTTGGTTAGTGTTTTGATTGCCCTGTTATTAATTTCTGAGAGATTGGCATGTAAGTATTCTGCTAACAGTCATCCTGAGGTTGAACAAATAAGGACTGCAGACATTCAACAAAAATAAAATATAAAATATTACCGTAGCATAATATTATATATTATTATTTATTAAGCAGGTTATACGGGGTTCTTGCAACATTGTCAAAAGTTGCAATTGGAATTGTGCAATTTTATTACAATGTAACACATGGTACTTTTATTTTGAAACACATGAACTATGCACCGTTTCCGGAGAAATTTTGATGCAGGAAATGCACGGAAAGTACAAATCCTGTCACCTAGGCAAGCATAAAACAAATACGATATGTAGTTTACACAACATTTTTGATCTTTGCATCGTCGGTAATGCTAATATTGATCTATTTAAAAGGAATCTAGAGTCTAAGGTGTTTCTACAATGTACTACGGGTTTGAGGCTCCTGTAAACTGATGCAAGAACAAATCAAAACTAATTTTACTATAACACCTTACACACTTGACCATATATATAGATAAACTGCACTGCCACTGCACTAGGAAGGTTCGAGACTGCAAGGGCGATTCCTTTATGGACTGTGGGAAGTGGGACCATTATATGGTAATTATATATAGTTCATTACAAACGTAAGAGAACATGCATAAAAAGTATAAAAAGTTAAATTACAATGAGAAAACTAATGAGCGCGATAATACCTTTTCGAAACTCTGCTTGCACTTATTTATCGTTGCTGATATGCAAATCAATTGAACTAAGCCAATGCGCAGAGATTATTTTTGTTGATTTGAAGAAGGCTCTCTATTCGGTAAAAAGCAACACACTACTTGGTAGCCATGTAAAAAAGCGCCCACTACTTACGGATGTTTAAAATGTGCGCCAACTGTTTAACGAATAATAGCACAGAACAATTTCTATAAAACTCGGTCCTTTCTTGGCCTTAGGGTTCTGGGGATTTTTACTTTGGCGCTACCGCCGCCTAGGCGCTCTACCACTGCCGCGCCGCGGCTCATGATTATAGCTTAGTTTTCTTGTCTCCAGAGCCATCTGCATCTCTTAATGTGAAAGTATTTACGAGCAAAGCAAGGCCGCGAGGTTACCGTCTGGACGTTTGGCTGTGCATAAATTGTATTATTAAACGGAACATTTGAGTTCAGTACAGGCGTCCGATTTTGGCCAACAGATTTAATGAGCACGTCGTAGCTGGGTTTATTTATATATGTACTAATATATACATGTTGGGATTTAAAGAATTTTACAAATACAAATAGTACAGGAGCCATAGCCCTCGAAGAATAATAAATTACATTTTTATTGTTTTTACGTGTAATTGGAACCCGCATTTATTATTTAATTAATCTGAGAGTATTATTTTTTATCTGGTGCGTGATTAATTTAGCAGGTATATAAGTACACAGTACGAAGACGACAGTGATGTATATATTTATGAACAAAAAACAGAACTTGGGTATTTGAAGTAGAATAGATGTCTAGTGGATTTAAACCAGAACTGTACACCTTTTATTTTTAAAAGCTTTTTAAAGAAAACACAATTATTTTAAAAGCTTCTAATATGAATTTGGTAAATTGATCAGATGTAAGCTGAAGTAAACCGTAAAAGCTATTTATTGTAACAACCGAAACCATTTACTATTATTGGAATAACTTTAGCTTATAGTAATAATTATATTGAGTTATGTGCTAGTATAAATATTAGATGTAATTCTAGTATAAATTAATGGAAAAGTGTTTGTTTCACTTTTGAATGTGACAATCAAGCCATGACCATTATCGTTGGCGCATTCAGTCAAATTAGCCATAATTTTTGCCAGCAATTTGAACCGCAGTGTGTACAGTCCAGTGCCTCTAACACCATCTGTATTCTTCTCAGTAAAAACAAGATAGAGTTGTATTAATTTTTATGAATTTTGATATAATAGGCATCTTAAACAATTAGACAATCTATTTTATAAAAGTTGATGCCATACCATTATGATTGTTTTTTATTCGAGTGGCACTAGGGATTTAGCGGGTAGTTTTGAAATAATTCGGAATTTGTGAAATAAAATTAGTAATTCTTTGCCAGTAAACTTTGTACACAACAACAAACGGTGCATTTCGGTAATAATGATGGATCAAACTGTTTAGTGCACAAGGGCAATCTGTACTTCTGCTGATGCCATGTTTGTTGAAAGGAATGGTTTCTGAAATCATGTTGAACGTTCAGTAACAGTGTAGTGCTACAAAAAATATTACACACTTAATAATATATTATAGTTTTCACTTTAACTTTTATTTAAGCACTACTTTTTTGTAAGGAAACTTTGTAAGTTTGGATGTAACTTCGTTTTATTCCAACAATAATTTTGAATTAAAAACAGTCCAAAAGCTCAGGAAGCTTTCGGTGCTGTCAAGCTACCTTCAAAATTTAAACTAAGAAATTTATTAGTGTTGACGGGCTATAAAGATTAGCTAGAGATTCATATGTATTTTTGTACTTTATGCTCCCTAGGCTTCCTTTTTTGACGTCATAGGAATGCAGATGATGTATTTACTTGTAAAATAAATATGCAGTAAAATTCTAGGCACGTTAGTTGATTTTGCAATAAGCCCGGTATTGCGATTACAAGGTGCTGAAGTACCTATATGCATCATTTCGAAAGAGGCATAAGCCTATTGAATAGATCCACAATCTATAATGGGTAGAATATGAATCACGTACAGGTCAATAAAAATGCGTGTAGGAATTTACAATTCTATTTCCGCCGCCTTGGCGTGCGTTAATTTTATTATGAAGTGCACTTACTGTGGACGTTTCACTGGCGACCGTGGGAAGCCCAGGAATTAAACAAAAGTTTCCTTCCCAATTTTCTCAGTGAATGCATTCACACTGATAGCATTGCCTGCGCTGATGCACAAATGCACGTATAATGTAGTACGTCATAGATGCTAATTTTTCTATGACGTATTTTTAATGCTGCTAAAGGAGCTTTTCCCCAATCTCTCACGAACTCACGACGAAGTGGTCAAAACTATCTCTACAGAAAGTAGGAGTGATGGAAAGGATGACGTAGTTGAAAAGCCATATAACACTTATGAAATAGTGCTAAGAAAATTATTCTCGCTAGAGTACAGTGTCAACTTTGTGGTGTTAATAAGGTTAGTCTTTCTCCCATAAGAATACCTAATTACATATACAGAACCTGCTTAACCTTAACTTTAGTATTAAAACAGGATGCACAAAGTGTGAAGTGGGTGACTAACAGTGACTTGGTACAGTTTTTAAAAATAATTATTGTATAATGCTTATAACATTCAGGATAAACGATTTGCCGTTTTGCTTCTTCAGTTTCTCTATTTTACCCTATATTACATACATAGTATCTTTAACTAAATTAACCTAAAATTGTTTACAAAAACACCTAGGTAGAAAAGCCACTGAATAGTGGGCATAATGGCATCTCAATGACATTTTCTAAATCGCCCAAAGTAAGTACATAAGTTGAAAATTTAATTTGCGCGTTTAATACATTTTTCAAACCATTTCGCAACTGGAAACCATGGAAAGAATGCTTTGCAAAAGTGCTTTTCTAGAAATTAACTTTTTCAAAACTGTCAAAACTAGAAATTAACATTTTCAAAAGCATTCAAAACCACTAAATAAGACTTTCAAAAAAGGTCAAAACAATAAAATAGCATTTCAAAAAGATATAAAACAAGGAATTAGCACTTTAAAAAAGGTCAAAACAAGATATTAACATCTTCAAAAAGATGATAAAACAAGAAATTAACACTTTCTAAAAGGTCAAAACAAAAAATTAACACTTTCTAAAAGGTCAAAACAAAAAATTAACACTTTCTAAAAGGTCAAAACAAAAAATTAACACTTTCAAAAAAGGTCAAAACAAGATATTAACATGTTCAAAAAGATGTAAAACAAGATATTAACACTTTCAAGAAGATGTTTAAATACATATACACCCAGTAACGTTTCGAAAAGGATCAAATTTTGGTATAATAGTATTATTATTTAGCACTTAAATTGAACTACTGATCTATTCTTGTCAAAAATTACAACTTGTCATTGTATCAAATCTCCCGTTTTATGAAATTGTTTTGTTTACAGAAAAATAATGAAGACTATCGCTAAATCTCTTATCTAAAGAAGAAAAAACCTGCTGCAAATAAGATGGATGGGGCAAAGTTAATAGTCACTTTTGAATACATCGATCCTGAAGTACCGCAAGATCAATACGAAGCAGCTGTGCACATAATATGTAGCTTTAAAATTAATTTCAGAGACACGGCCATTGACTTGGACATTGGCTACAAAAACGAATAGTTTTGAAGATTTCTAGAAGAAGTGTTTGACATCTACAAAGAAATATTAACGAGAAAAAGAAAGATCACATAGGGCATGTTATTGGCATTGGTCTTGGTCAACCTACTGTTGCATTACCGTCTTTTGAAATACTACACTGCAAAAAGTGGAAATAATTCCCAACGATTTGTTTCACAAAACAGCCAGCTCCATCGATCATCTTTCCGACGGCGAGAGCAATGAGGAGAGCGACGAGCTAGTGATCGATGAAAGAGCTGCTCGCTGATAAAGTTCCCGGCGGAAGGATTGTTAACGTCAATCACCTGCTTTGTAAGAAGGAAGTTTAAAGAGACGAAACTTCAACGGGAAATGGACCTTTGGTCCCATGACTTTGTAAATGACAGAAGTCAAACCAAGTTCAAAACATTTCCAGGAAGTACAAGTACACCTGTTGAAGTAAACAACTTTTTTTTAAAAAAAACAAATTAATTATCTACTGTGTTTTGTTTGCTGTCGTCTCTGTAAACCTACTACAACAACAACTTGCTTTTTTCAGAAGTAAATACGTACGTATGTATAAAGTTAAATATAACATGCTTTAGCTTCAAAAATATGCAAAAAATATGATTAAGAGATTAGTAGGCATTTTGCGACAAAACGCGTGAAATTTGGGGGTATATCAAACTCAGAAAAGCAAAAGCAGGTGACAAATCAATTGGATTCAAAATCCTACAGGGCACAGTAAGTTTGATTTAATAAACTATTTGTCAGTTACTGCAATTGAAATAAAAAATTTGACTTACTTAAGTTATAAAACTTATAAGAAGTTTTAAGTAGTACTTGTTGCAATGCTATTGTATTGAAAAAATAAATGTTTGCCATTTTTGAACTATTTTTGTACCCGTACAGATAAATTCAATAATTGGACTATACTGCAAAATGGACCATTTAATTGCCATCCCATGGAATTATGTCTGTCTCTACCTTTTTGCAACAATACTCTTCTGGAGCTAGCCTTGAATGCCTAAATTACTATTATAATTTGTCACCCAGGGCACGAAGTAGATTAGACTGTGACCAATGAGCATTGAATTTTGAGCAATCCATTGAGGGATTCCGACAACGCAGTTTAATTATTTTTTGAAAACAAATTAAATACATTACAAAATAAATGCAAAGTCATTGCCGCCATCATACAGCAAAGATTCCTTTGAGCCTTTCTGCACCCAGCAGCTTTATAATTTTATTGAATACAATTTCAGAATTACTGTCCAACGCAACGGGTAATCCGTACACACCACTTTGTATGTTTCATTCCACGTGAAAATTAGTGCGAATCCGTACGTGTCCAGGAAAAAATTAAAAGGGATGCGATCTATTTACTGCCCTTTGCCGTCATTAGCGGATGGTATAAAATAAAAAGTGAAGAACATATCTTTGAAAATATTCGACTATTCTCTGTACTTGTGCATGAGAGGAAATGTGATGCTCTTGACTCATTCTACTGTACTAGTATGTACGTGTTGCGTAATAATTGAGAACTGTATCTACGAATCAACATCCTCGTTTCAAAATTGTCCAGCTACCGCGAAGAAATAAAATTTGTAAAATTTTTATATTTTTGATGTTTTAGAAGAAATCTGAAGAACCTGTGGTTGAGAGCATTTTTCATTGTTCTTGGTAGTAAATAGTGAACGAGGTCAACTCTAATTCACACATCCATCAAAAAACATCAGTAGTAAATTTTAAAACCGCAGTAAAACATGAACGTTGAGCTCTAAATCCATGTTGGGTTTCGGAAAGTTTGCCTTGTACTGCATTTAAAATTCTTCTTTGTAGTTTTTTTTTGCAATAGTTTGTTCAATGTTGGTAGGATAGATATAGGTCGATAAGAGTTTGCATCATTGCGTGGTCCTTTGCCTTTGTAGACTGGTATCACTTTTGCTGTTTTGAATTTTTTGGGATATTTTCCGATTGACAGAAATAGTGTAAATAACAACGATAGCTGGATGGAAAGCTGCACGGTGCTTTCACTAAGCGTTGTATAGGATACTTCATCTACAGTAGCTGGTGCTGTTTTCTTTGAGAGTTTGAATGCCGATAAGATTTCATCAGTAGATATCGGTTCAAGAGGTGCATTACAATAAATTAATGTCGGAGTATAACATATTGAGCAGAGAGTCATCAATACTTGGTATAATAAATGCCTTACTTAAAATATTACATATTTCTTTAGGGTCATTAACAGTGACACCATAATCAGCTAACTCTGTAATACTACTGCGAACTGTATTTTTTGCTAACTTTAGCTAACTTTGCTAGTAATAATAACTTAAGGATCGGTAAGGGACTGCAGTATGACTAAGTAGCAAGGTCCAGAAATATGATCTGCTTGGAGCTCGGCCAGAAGCAGAATGAAAAATGGCAAAATATTTGCGACGACACAATCCCAAACAATGTATTTTATCACAAAGCCCCAAACCACTCTTACTAGCTTATTTAAAACTCGATGTTCCTTTCTAAACCGCAAAATGCAAATACCCCACCCCCACCGAAGTTTCAGTTGAACAACCACCTCATGACCCACAAGTACTATACCTCACCATGAGGTGAAATGGGAGAATCTATAAGGATTACCCGCACCAGGAAGCTGACGAGGATTGCGACCACCTTGAAAAAGTTAAAAGCCCATTAACACGCAACTGGCCCAACACACGAAAGCGTAAGGGTCACTTCCGGCAACTCAGTTGGAGGTCACACCTCTACAACCCCAAAAACCTTCCTCGCAACACTCTCACAACGATCCTATACTCCCCTCAGCCCCACTCACTCTTCGTACGCCTATTCAATAGACCATTTGGAACCTTACAGGGGACAGGAAGAACAATCACCAGCCTAGGAAAGTACACCATCTCAACGCAACCGTATAATCAAACAAAAAATAAATAATTCCCTTATAGTATAGCCATAATCTAAACTAGCCCTATTAAAAAAATTAATTTAAAATTAGTTTAAAACAAAATTCTTTTTTTCGCGATAGAATAAGGATGTTAGGTACGGAGGTTTACGGTGTAAACTTCCGAGGATTCATAGGGCAAGCCTTTGCAATGTCTAACAGTGTGAAGGATTGGACCAAGAATCAATCCTTAGAAAACACGTAGAAAAATAAAGATACTTTTGCTTTGTGTCGGCATTGTGTATGTAATCGGTATAATCTGTTGGTATCTTCTCTTCCTTTGTTATTTCAGCCAGTCGCAAAATCTATCTCTTGTATTTAGCAAAATATTGTGATATAACTACGGGCTTATCTCTAACTAAAAGCTCTCTTGTAACCGGTTATAAGAACATAATTAAATGCAACTATAAATCAGTAAAATAAATAGTTTGCTACAATTTCCTGAAGCGATTATCACGTCTTTTTCACAGTCGTATTGTTTAGTCTGGAGTCTCGAAAAATTATTTACATCATTATTTAATTATTTGAAAGCGTAGATTGACACCTGTCCTACTATTGTAGTATTAAAGTACCTACATTGATAATAAAAATCGCACTACCTAATGCTTATGTGTACAGAACTTTTATAAAACTGAAAATCCAATGTCACCTTCCACATTAAACTTTTGTTTCTCTCACAATCTGCCAGAAAATTTTACGAAAAACTCCCGATGTGACGTACATGCAGCCCTGTCCATTAAATTAATCTGGCTCTGGGTCTGGAAAAGGTGCGAAACTACAGAGCAGAGCAGAGGCTATCATCATTTTCATCATCGGTACAGAATGGCATTAACCTTTTCGAAGCGTAATATAATTACAATTAGTTTTGAATGTTTTTGAAAATGGTAATTTATAGTTTTTGACCGCTTTGAAAAAGTGTTATTTACTAGTTTTGCCAGTTTTGAAAAAGCATAATTTACTAATTTTGACCGTTTTGGAAAAGTGTTATTTTCTTGTTTTGACAGTTTTGGAAAAACGTTATTTACTAGTTTTGACTGCTTTGAAGAAGTGCTATTTACTAGTTTTGACTGTTTTGAAAAAGTGCTATTTACTAGTTTTGACTCTTTTGAAAAAGTGCTATTTACTAGTTTTGACTGTTTTGAAAAAGTGCTATTTACTAGTTTTGACAATTTTGGAAAAGTTAATTTATAGAATTAAAAACTTTTGTAACGCATTCTTCCATGGTTCCCCAGTTTCGAATAGGTTAAAGTGGCAAAGTTCCAGCTTATTCCATGTAAGTAATAGCCCGCTTTATCAACTTCCATGAATTTTAATGATAAAATTATAAAAGAAGTACTTACATACAAAACAATATGCATATTTTTTAAATACAGCACAAAACGTCCACTGTTCCTGGTAATTCTGAGCTTGTAATTCCCGCAATTAGAAAAAAAATTCCCACATTTTTTTTTTCGTTGCTAGCTGTTTCATTTCCGACCTGACATTCACCTGACTTATTACCAAGTCAAAATGTTAACAATGGATGAACCTAGGTAAAGGCATATTGTCAATTTTTGTAATTTTTTTTCCATTGTTAGGCTGCCACAATTATAAATACGTTGACGGTACATACATGCGTGAGAGCCCCAGCCCAATAATTACTGCCGTATCCACCAGCAAATACCGGCATGCATACGCAAATAAGCTCTACTGTGCAGCTGTGGTCTAATGACTGCTGGCAGAAACATAATTATTGGTAAAAAAACCTACAAATTAAAATGTAAATCCTCATTTCTGAGGAACCAACGCGCAACGTCTTCCTTTGTAAAATGCAAAAAGGTGCATTTGCCTTGTCTTAATAGGTTAACCTATTCGCAGCTGGGAAACCATGGAAAGAATGCTTCACAAAAGTACTTTTCCTAGAAATTAACTTTTTCGAAACGGTCAAAACTGGAAATAACATTTTCAAAAGCATTCAAAACCCATCAGTAAGACTTTCAAAAAAGTCAAAACAATAAATTACAACTTTCAAAAAGATGTAAAACAAGAAATTACCGCTTTCAAAAAGATGTAAAACAATAAATTAACATTTTCAAAAAGATGCAAAACAATCAATTAGCACTTTCAATAGTGTCAAAACAAGAAATTTACACTTTCAAAAAGATATAAAACAATAAATTAACATTTTCAAAAAGATGCAAAACAATCAATTAGCACTTTCAAAAACGTCAAAACAATAAATTAACATTTTCAAAAATATGCAAAACAATAAATTACCATTTTTTAAAAGCTGCAAAACAAGAAATTAGCACTTTCAGAAAGATGTAAAACAAGAATTTAGCACTTTCAAAAAGATGTAAAACTAGACATTAGCACTTTTAGACAGGTCAAAGCAATAAATTAGCACTTTCAAAATGACGTAAAACAATAAATTAACATCTTCAAAAACATGTAAAACAAGAAATTTTCACTTTCAAAAAGATGTAAAACAGTAAATTATCACTTTCAAAACGATGTAAAACAATAAAATAACATTTTCAAAAAGATGCAAAACAAGAAATTAGCACTTTCAAAAATGTCAAAACAATAATTGAATTTTTTCAAAAAGTTGTTCAACCAGATGTATGTAGTACCGTTGTGAAAAGGTTAACCTTAGCTGTAGTTGTTCCCCTACCTGCCCTCACAGATCACACAGGGGGCATTCATCAATTACGTTTACAAAAAGACCCAATTTTGAACCCCCTCCCCCCTGTCACCATAGCTATAGGGCTTTAACATGCAACTTACGCTTAGTAGATTTTAGACCCCCTCCCCTCCGTCACGTAATTGTAAACGTAATTAATGAATACCCCCAAAGTACAATCAACTATAAAACATAGAACTAGAGTTACAGCATGTATTATGCATTGACAATGTGTTCACATGCATTGCATAGATTGATCACGTTTTCCCAAGAAACATGCAAATAAGGAGCCCAACCAGTTTTTTTTTCTCGTTCCCGTGGGTTATATACACGCAACGGGGATGGCAGTGCTTTACTCTCGTTTTGACATTTTGTTAGCACGGTCAAGGCAGGACGGAGCTTGCCTTGCAAGAGTAACTCGTTCTTTTTCGTGATTTCTTCATTTTTGGTTGTTTTTGGCAAACTACAGATAATTTCTAATTTTGCTAGATTACTCCAACCACCTTTACCCAATCATCATTGTAAAGTTCATTGGCAGTAGGTTTTGGCTCAAATAAGTTTTGAAATTTTGAACTTTAGTTGAATCAACTTTATTGACTAATAGGAATATTGCAAGCATTGGAATTCGAACCAACATGAAGAACGAAACGAGAGACGAGATTGAGAGGTTGCTCGCACAGGTAAGAAGATACAAAATAAATCTATACAAATCATTAACCTTTTCGAAACGGCAAAATATGTATTACACGCTTTCCACCTCTTAGAAAATGTTAATTTCAAATTTTGACACTTTTTGAAAACGTTCATTTCTTGTTTTGGCACTTTTTGAAAACGTTCATTTCTTGTTTTGACCATTTTGAAAGCGCGCATTTCTTGTTTTGACCATTTTGAAAGCGTGCATTTTTAGTTTTGACCATTTTGAAAGCGTGCATTTCTTGTTTTGGCCTTTTTGAAAAGTGTTAATAAATAGTGTTGGCCTTTTTAAGACGTTAATTTCTTAGTCTGGCATTTTTGAAGTGTTAATTATTCGTTTTGACCTTTTTGAAAACGTTCATTTCTTGGTCTGGCATTTTTGAAAAATGTTAATTACTAGTTTTGACCTTTTTGAGAACACTAATTTCTTGTTCTGGCAGTTTTGAAAAGTGTTAATTATTTGTTTTAACCTTTTTGAAAACTCTAATGTCTTGGTTTGCCCTTTTTGAAAAGTGTTAATACATTGCTTTTACCTTCTTGAAAACGCTAATTTATTGATCTGGCCTTTTTGAAAAGTGTTAATTACAAGTTTTGGCCCTTTTGAAAGCGTTAATTACAAGTTTTAACTTTTTTGACAATGTGTAATTCCTATATTGACCTTTCAAAAACGGTTGATTTCTAGTTTTTGGCTCTTTTGAAAAGGTTAATTTGTAGTTTAAGCACTAAGCAACTTCATGGCTTGCCAGTTCCAAAAAGGTTAAATGAAAGTTTAATTTTTACATACTTTTGTTGTTTTATGAATTAGCTACGAGAGCGCCTTGATGACGTGATTACAAAAGACTCAAAATTTGACAATGATTACTACCTTTACAGGTGGTTAATACGTAAGTAGCCACCCTCACTATTAAATTAATTAATGTGTATTTTAATCCTGGAATAAACTGCTGTGTACTTTTTTTCTAAAACTTTTTTAACTACTTTTCTAGACCATGGTAAGGATGTTGAAAGAGTGAACAAACGGATTCGTGAGGTAATTAAATTTATATAAGTATAGCTATACAGTTCAAACTATGATTTAATTTTTATATTTGAATAAAATAAAATATTTCTTTCAGTCAATAGAGTGGCGAAAGGAGGTCAATACCGATGACCTTGCCCATCAAGACTGGGCATACTGGGCACCTGGCCTCAGAAATGATCTTCGTATAGGGATTACCGGCGGCACAACTAAAAGGGGACAGCCCAGTTAGATTTATATTATTAATGCTTTAGTATTTTACAATTTTAAAGCCCATTTACATCAAAACTAAGAGTAATTTAATTATTTATATTGGTTTTGTTTTGAAAAAACTAATCATTGCAATATTATTTTTAAACAGTTTCATTCTCCAATGGAGATGACCTTGACGTGCGAGCCTTAGTTCAAAAATATTCGAAGGAATCCCTTCTGCGCTACTATTTCCAAATGTTTGCTAAACTGGAGAAAAGCATGCTGGAGCAGTACAGGCATGGACCCTGCAGTGACGATGAAATCTTTGGCAATGGCGGCAATAATAGTACAAAAGGCGGGAATTTCAAACCGCGCTACAATTCAAACTGGTACTCCGCCGCACCCATCCATCTTATAAGCTACAAGAATTTCTCACTATGGAATGCAACTTGCCTGGAAGGTAATAAACCATGGCATAATTAGCTTTATTGAAACCGTTTTGAAAGCGCAATATATCCAGTTTTACACGTTTTTGGAAATGTTTTTGAAAATGATAATTTCCAGTTTCGGTCTTTTTAATAATGCTAATTTGCCAGTTTTGACTTTTTTGAAAATGCTAATTTACAGTTTTGGACTTTTTGAAAATACCAGTTTTCAGTTTTGACCTTTTTGAAAATTATATTTTCCCGTTTTTGACCTTTTTGAAAATGGTAATTTTTCAGTTTCCACCTTTTTAAAAAGGCCTACTTACATTTTTGACCTTTTTGAAAGTGCTATTTTCCAGTTTTGACGTTTTTGAAAATTCCATTTTCCCGCTTTGACCTTTTTGAAAATGCCCATTTCCAGTTTTGACGTTTTTGAAAATGCCCATTTTCAGTTTTGACCTTTTGAAAAATGTCCATTTTCAGTTTTAACATCTTTAAAAGTGTTATGTATTACTTTTGAATGTTTTAAAGAAAATTTATATCTTGTGTAATACCTTCCAGAAATGTGAAATACTAGTTTTGACCGTTAGGAAAATGTTAATAATTTTTGAATACACCCTTTTCCAATGCATTTCACTAAATACATAGATCAATTAACAGTTAAATATTTTGCAACATTTAATTATTTGTCCAGGGATACAGGTAATTCTTGAAGGAACTAAAATTGGAATGACGCACTTCCCAGCAGCCATCAGTGAAGTCCACTTTGTAAATTGTAAGAGCTTAGTCTTTCCTCCAATTAAAATCTTACATACTATTTTGAACTAAGTGCTTTTTATAGGAATAACAGATTCAGAATCTTGTGCAATAATTTGTGTCTATTTTTAATTGTGCAGTAAACCGATTTTCCAACATGGTTGTGAAAGTAGTGAAGCCCCTACTTAACACGCAGTCCTTCAGTCTGGATTTCTTTGGGACGGACGAGGCAAAGTGGACAAAGAGCCTATTGGAATTCATTGATGAAGATGATCTACCCCTCGAATTCGGTGGCGGAACAATCCGGCAAAAGAAAAGCAATAAAGCATAAATAATAAAACAAACAAAAACAAATTAGTCGTTTTTTTCTAGTGGTAAACATGTAAAGCACATACATATGTACATCCTATAATGTTTTGGTAATTACGGCCAAGTGATAATGTATTTTTTGAGTTAAATGGAATAAATGCAAAACAAACTAAAAAAATAGCTTCATTTTCACTGTGTTTACCACAAGGTTAATTACCTCATGAATGTGTTTATGAACAGAGAAGCACCTTCGTTTATCGAACGTGCTTTCCTGTCAGTCAAGGGCAAGTATTTGGTCCAAAAAAATCATTGCAAATTCAAGTTTTACGTTTCAAGACAAAAACAAATGCGATAGGGAACGGAATAGTGGCCAGACTAGTACCTGCTACCCGGAATTAATTATTACATGGAAGTGGGTTTAAAAAATGAAAAAAACCTGATTCAGAAAGAAGTTTATCGAGAACAATAACCAGCGTTGGTGTTATTGTACCATTATACATTGGGACAGTGCATAAATTACGTTTAAACACAGGAAGAGTGGGGGGCGGTTCAAGCAGGTTTGAGCCCCATTAAAGAGTACAAAATTAAGTTAACCTTTTCGAAACAGTCATAGATTCAGTTTTACATCTCTTTGAAAACACCAATTTCTTGTTTTGACCTTTTAAAAAGTGATAAATACTAGTTCTGACCTTTTTAAAAAGTGTTAAATACTAATTTTGACCTTTTTGAAAATACTAATTTCTTGGTCTGAACTTTTTAAAAAGTGCTTGTTACTAGTGTATACCTTTTTGAAATAGCTAATTTCTTTTTTAGGCTTTTTGAAACCTCTAATGCCTTGTTTGGCCTTTTTGAAAAGTGTTAATATATAGTTTTGACCTTTTTGAAAACGCTATTATCTTGGTCTGGCAGTTTTCAAAAGTGTTAATTATTTGTTTTAACCTTTTTGAAAACGCTAATATCTTGGTCTGACCTTTTTGAAAAGTGTTAATTACTAGTTTTGACATTTTTAAAAGCGTTCATTTCTTGTTTTGACCACTTTGAAAGTGTTCATTTCTTGTTTTATCCATTTTAAAAAGTGCTAATGCATAGTTTTGACCTTTTTGAAAACACTAATTTCTTGGTCTGGCATTTTTAAAAAGTGGAAATTACTAGTTTTGACCTTTGTAAAAAAGGTAATTTTACCATAAACAATTTTGAAACCATTTTTTCCATATAGTTGGTTGCTTCACAGCTCCAAATAAGTTACAGGGAAACACTAATTGCTAATGGTTCAACATTTACAAAAAATGCAAACGTCATTTATGCACAGGCCTTTCCCAGTATGTATTATTGATTGCTTTGTAAAGCTGCGTAGGTACCTACATAGTACCTGCTCAACACAATGTTGCATGGAAATACCGGAAAAGTTTTTTGCATATGCCTTAAGTGTTTTGATTTGTTACTGTTTCACTATCAGCGTCTTCAACAGATTAGAGATGAGATGAGATAATCAACCCTAACAATAATTCAGCGAACTCAAGTCCATTAAAAAAATCGATTTTTTTTACGTCTTACACGCACAAGGTAGTCTTTATAGTGTAGGTATATAGTTTGTAATCAATAGCAGAGACAAATAGTGTCATTATATTTTTATTTTTATTGCATATTTTTTCCTTTTCGAGTTAGTGACCAATTTATTAGCAGGTTTTCCCGTGTCGTTTGAATAGCATTAATTTTTTAAGGCGTAGTTTAAAAGCCAAACGAAAAAGAACCTTTATTACAATTTTTGTGTGCATAAAGTAAGGAGATGAGTGACGTGGCTTTTATAATTTGTTTTGCTGCATTAATAAAATCAACAAATTCAACAGAATCAACACCTTTGACCCATTGCCAGACCGGTAAAATTTGACCCGGTCATGGTCGGCACTTTTGTAAGATTGCAATTCTTACGTCATTTAGCCTGTACGCCTACGGTGCACCTAACAGTGCATCTACATAGCTGTGGGCATAGTGCAACACCGTGATGAGAAAAACTTGTTTTACACATTTTATAATAACAGTCCAATGGTCCCAATGCAATGCAGATAGTACACAGATTTGCAGTGGAAAAATTATACGTACGTGTGAAATGTTATGTATATCTTTGCCTAAGGGGCAAAATGACGCGTATCCATAAAATCTCAAAAGGAGCACATAGCTAATCAGTTTTCTTTTCATATTGACTAAATGGCCCTTCTAGCACTGTGTAAAAACTAATTTTTGCACTTTGTAAAACATGCAAAGCTTTGATTTGTACTTTCCCAAACCATATAAAGCCTGGATTTGTACTTTTCAAACCATGCAGAACCTGGATTTGCACCTTTTTAAAACTTGGAAAGTTTTGATTTGCACTTTTTACACCATGCATGATCTGGATTTAAACTTTTAAAAACATATATACATAACTTCGATTTAAATTTCAAAACCAAGCAAAACCTCGATTTCCACTTTTCAAAAGATGCCAAACCCTGATTTAAACTATTCAAACAATGCAAAACCGGGATTTTCACTTTTTGAAATACGCAAAATCCGTATTCACACTTTTTGAAAACATGCAAAACCTGTATTTTCACTTTTCGAAATCATGCAAAACCTAGGTTTGCGCGTTTTAAAAACGTGCAAAATCTGGATTTAGACTTTTCAAAACATGCAAAACCTGGATTTTTCTTTTTTTAAAACAAGTAAAAGCTTCGATTTACACTTTTTACACCTTTCAAAACCCCGATTTAAACTTTTCAAACCTTGCAAAACCCTGATTTACACTTTTTCGAACAATGTAAAACCTGAGTTTGCACCTCTGTAAAACACGCAAAGCCTCGATGTGCATTTTTTTAAAATGTGAAAAAGTTTGATTTTAATTTTTTAAAACATGCAATACTCCGATTTATATACATTTTTTCAAACCATGCAAAACTTGGATTTACCCTTATTTATTAAGATATAAAAAGCCTCTCAATTTGCACTTTTTAAAGAAAATTCAAAACTTCGGTTTCAAAACTTGATTATTGCCTCGTACTTATTTGTTTTAAAACTGGGTACAAGTCTTTTACTCTTCTTATTGATATTCGCCATTTTGCATCTTAACAGCGATACATAATATGTTGGTAGGCCATAGTATAATACTTTACATACTAATAAAAACATAGGTACCTATATATGTATGTAACAAAGTGCAACTTGCTGCTAATTGTAAGGAATTACGTAAACTACGTAGGTACTTTATTAAAGTCTCTGAGAAGAATGGCAAGGGACCGTACATACCGTATATCTTCTAATAGTACACCCTGTGTACTCTCTAAACGCAGTCCTTCAACCCCCGTGTACAAACAGAGACCCGTGTACTAATAGAGACCCGTGTACTAATAGAGACCTGTGTACTAATAGAGACCCGTGTACTAATAGAGACCCGTGTATTATTAGAAGATAAACGGTAAATGAGGTAGGACAGGATTTTACAGAAAGTATTGTTGTTACAAAATTGGTGTAATTTATGACTAATCTTCAGTGGCTATAAATGCTGATAGGTTTCGGAAGTGTTCTTATAGCTCCCATGCATGTGACAGCCCTCCCTTGGCCCATACAGCAAATCGTACTGTTTCACAATAGTCGCATTGATCAGTCGATACTGTCGATAGGCCAAGTTTAGAATCCCTCTGGGGAACTTTTTCTCCCTTTTTATCCCTGGCCGATGAACTAAAAAGGCATTGTCCAAGATGTGATACTCGTAGTTCAAGAGACACATTGAATATCCCTAAAAAGATTCAATCATGCAAAATAATATTTTTTTACGTTTTTGAGTATCAATTACAAATTATAATAAAATAATACTTTAAAAAAATTATTGACCTGCGCCATTTTATTAACCTTCCCTTCCCATGACAGCCGCTCGTCAAACATGGGGTCAAATTTAGTCCCAATATAAAATGGCTCCCAGCTTTGAAACTCAGCTTTTCTTTTAGCCACTTTAAACACACTGAGTCCCTCTGTCACCTCCATTTGCATCCAAAGATCCTGTCCCGGTATTCGGTGGCAGACTGGACAGACGAGGCTATGGAAATGTATGGCCTCACCCTTAGAAAAAAGTTGAAGTAGCTCCTTCTTAGTGGCGGGTAGGGCCGTCACGTTTTTCGTAACTTCAAAGGGCGGCAAAACATAAACTACTTTCCGTCTTAAATTATTTTTCAAAATTGACTGGGATTCCATTTTGATCATTTTTAGGAATTTCGGTATTAAATCTATGCTCGGGTACAGCTCAATATCCGAGGCAAGGAGAAAGTGGGTGGTGGCCATCTCCTTGGCGATGTTCCGGGCAACATTGATGGGATACAAAAGCTTATGTTTCTTTCGGTAGGTTAGCTTCCTCTTTACTACCAGCTGGTCCTTTCGATTTTCACTCTTGCAATTAATTTTGAGGCTTCCATTGAATAATGGACTGAATTGGGGCTTTTTAGAGTACTTGAAGAAATCCCGAGGAATGTGCTCCTTATCGAAGAAAACATGGAAGTTCACAAATTCTTTGATTAAAGGCGAAGGTGAGCATTCCCGGAGGTATTTTATGGCATTTAAAGTCTTTTCAAAGTCGGTTCCTGGGGCATACAGCGCGATGGAAATTGGCCCCCTCCAGCGCTCTAGTAAAGGCGGTAAAAGATTCAAAAATGTTACATCTCCATGGGTTGTGTAGGTGACAGATTCATTACACAAAAATATTCGCGTAGATTGAACATAATTGTTGAACACGAAGTATCTTCCCCGTTGAGCTAAATAGCGCCTTGGCGTCACGTGGTGGCAGGGAATTGAGCGGGTTTGGTTTGAATTTGGATCCGTCTTTTTTGTAAAATTTAAATTTAATTCCGGTTCCAATTTTTCGAATTTCTTCTGTTTCCTGTACTTTTCGCGATTAATTTTGCTGCTAAATTCTAAGCTTAGTGATGCTACTTCATTCTCGTCAGGATTGACCAAAAAAAGTGTTACAGTGAAGACATTAAAGTAAATACAAAGTGTCACTACGAAGGCTGTTAAGCCGATGCAAATAAGTCGCTTTTGGACTTTCATTATTTGTCTGTTTGTGTAGAAATAAAACGCCAGCTTGAGCGGTAAGCTTGCTGCTTGCAGTATTTTGTGCATCGTATTAATGTTGAATGTATTTTTGTTTCTTTTAATTGCACTAAAAGAGTAGTTGGTTGTTCGTAGTGGTGGCAGTTTATACATTCAACAGTTGACAGTCACTAGTTAATGACCAAGTAATAATTGCAATAAAACTGGTTAGTATCTGCAAATATGTATGATACTAATAATAACTAACAACTAACGAGGCATTATTGTTCATTGTTGACTGTAATTTGTTAACCCTTTCGAAATGGTAATATACTAATTATTGTTAGTCTTGAATCGAATGTTTTTGAAAACGGTTATTTCCAGTTTTTTTGACCTTTTGAAAGTGTCACTTATTGGTTTGGCTGTTTTGAAAAAGTGGTATTTACTTTTACTAGTTTTGACCGTTTTAAAAAAGTTGTATTTACTGATTTTGACTATTTTGAAAAAGCGTTATTATATAGTTTTGACCGCTTTGAAAAAGTGTTATTTACTGATTTTGACTATTTTGAAAAAGCGTTATTTAATAGTTTTGACCGTTTTAAAAAAATGTTGAATTTACTGATTTCGACTCTTTTGAAATGTGTTATTTACTAGTTTTGACCGTTTAAAAAAAGTATATATATGGAATTAAACATTTTTGCAAAGCATATTCCTTTCATATGGTACCCCAGTTCCGAATAGGTTAAACACTGTCAACTGTCTGACTGTTAACTATTGCGAAGAATGATAAAGACCAACGTTGAACATTGGACGTCGTAATTGTGAAAGTGTAAATACAGAAGTTAAGAAGCCCATTGAACTGCTGGCATTGACACCCTGAAGATGAAGATGGGAGGGTAGCGACCTCGAATTTAATAATTATTTTTGTAGTAGCTAAATCAATACTAACAACTCATCATCGAGATCATAATCATTTTAACGATGTAATTATTTATATTGTATGTTGCATGTCACTGACTGTCAACTGTTGACTGTATAGCTCGATTGTTGATCCGTGGTTTCTGTTTCTTGTTCTTTTTTAGAATCACATTCAACATTCAACATCAACATTCAACATTATGGATGATGGAGCAAAGAAGAAAAAGCGACTTCCTAGGCACATCATTAATTATGAATTAAAATTTTAATCAAAAATTGAAATGTGACTCGAGTAGAAGAAGAAGAACATCTTGCGTGTCTTTCGTTCGCAAACCGGAACTACTGTATGTATCTCGATGCCAATGCGATGGGAATTCCAATAGCGTGCAATCTGGTAAGTATATGTTGTGTTTTAACTTAAACTTGGGAAAAATTCCCGTCGGATCAAAATTATCTTATTTAAACTTGTGGGTATGACAATTTTGAATTAATACAACTTACAACATACGTCAATGCAGTAATGAACAGCTAATTAACACGCAAACCCTTATGTAGCCACTGTAGTTCCTTGAATTCCTCGATTACGAACTTAAGTATCAGATTTAATTAATACTTAGGTGTGAAATAATATTATTTTAAAGGCAGACACACTACTGGACCAAAAAACAGCACTGGAGTTAATGGATCATTAGTTTATTAGCGATTATAGGGTAGTGTTCAAATAACTTTAATGAAATAAAATAAAAATGTGGCAGTAAAAATTATATAAGTCGTTGGTCGACCCTGAGCGTAGCCACAGTTGAAAGTCTGCAATGCAATGATGTGGCCGCTAAAAGCTGAAAGACATTACCATTGACCGTTAAATTGTGGTGTGATTTTCAAATTTAGCTTTTGATTCTGATTGGTCGATCAATTAATAGCCATCAATCATCAATCAAAAATGATTTACTACTTGGGAGTGCTACTGTTGACCTTGTGGTGGTTTACTAAGAGTCGATACTATCGAAAATTGGGTGCTAGCAAAATTAGTGACAGATCTTTTGAAGTAGGCACAAGCTTGAAGAAACTACCGGGTAATTTACTGATATAAGTATTTGTGGTCAGTATTTTAATCGAATTTTGAGCTTATGGCTGTAATAAATTATTGTATTAATTGATTTTCAACAGGTCCACCGGAGCTCCCCTTCATCGGAGGTCTCCTGTATTGCATAATAAAAAAGAAAAAGCACAATTTTCTAACATATAGTGATTTAGCCACGCACTATGGACCGATTTGCGGTTTTAAAGCAGGAATTATGGACTTTGGTAAGGATGGATTGATACTTACTTACACTACTTATTGTCGATGACAGAAAACATTTAATTTTAATTATTGCGTTTAATTTCAGTGATTGTCAACGACCTTGAGATAAGCAAGCAAATATGTAACTCGCCCGAATTCCTTAATCGCTATCCCGATGTAGATAGGCTGTCATCTTTTTATGAAAGATCTTCGAAGAAAGCGCTCGGTAAGTTTTTAAGTTCCGATTTGGGGATGTACAATCCCAATTTATTATTCACAGTGTATTTTTGACAGTTTTATTACAAATCCAGGCCTTATATTCGGCGCCGGCAAGAACTGGAAGGACAATCGATGCTTTGCCATAAAAAATCTGAAGCAGTTTGGCTTCGGAAAATCGGATGGGATGGACAAAGGTCTTCAAGAAGAATTGGAATATTTTTCCCAGCATTTAGTTGGAAAATTGCGACCGGTGCTCCATGATTCTAGTTCAAGCCCCAAGAATGAAGTTAAATCAGAATCCTTTATTTTGCCGGTCCGACATTTGTTCTGCGTGGCTACGACCAATATTCTATGGAACATGGTCGCGGGCTACCGCTTTTCATATGACAATGCCAGACTGAAGCGATTGCTCGAAGATGTTCAACGGACGAGCAAAAAGTGTAATCCACAAGTTAATCTGTACTATGCCTTCCCATTTCTACGGTGGATTCCTGGAGTAACCAACTTCCGATATTGGAACGAACTTAATGAGCATTTAATGGAATTTTCTCGTGTACGTTTTTTATTTTTGTTTAATTTTTGTTGTCAACCTTTTCAAAACTGTAATATACTTAGTTTTGCATGTTTTTGAAAAAGGGGAATTTCTAGTCTTGTCCATTTGAAAACGGGTATTTCTAGTTTTCTGATCTTTTAAGTGTTATTTACTAGTTTTGACTGTTTTGAAAAAGTGTTATTTACTAGTTTTGACTGTTTTGAAAAAGTGTTATTTACTAGTTTTGACTCTTTTTGAAAACGTGTTATGTACTAGTTTTGACCGTTTTGAAAAAGTATTTTACTAGGTTTGACCGTTTTGAAAAAGTGTTGTTTACTAGTTTTGACTGTTTTGAAAAAGTGTTATTTACTAGTTTTGACCGGTTTGAAAAAGTGTTATTTACTAGTTTTGACTGTTTTGAAAAAGTGTTATTTACTAGTTTTGACTCTTTTTGAAAACGTGTTATGTACTAGTTTTGACCGTTTTGAAAAAGTATTTTACTAGGTTTGACCGTTTTGAAAAAGTTAATTTATAGAATTAATGACTTTTGTAAAGCCTTTTTTCCATGGTTTACCAGTTGCAAATAGGTTTACATAAAATCCCTATTGACTTTAATGCCATTTTAATTAATTGAATATTTTTTTATGAATTTGAAGGAACTGATCCATGAACGGAAAAAGTTTGTGATTCCAAATAATCCCGAAAGCTTCCTCGATATTTATCTTGAGGAAATCCAAGCAAGGAAAGGGACGACAGACGAATCTTCTTTTAATGGTGCGGCAAGAGACTAACAGCTAAATAATATTTTATTTGTATTTTTTTCATAATATTGTTAAATTTAAATTTGGAATGTTGTAACAAAGTTCCTACTTACTTGATTGAATTCAAATTGGATTCCAGAGGATGTTTTGGCCCTGAACTGCGTGGACCTATTCTTTGGAGGCTCAGAAACCAGTAGTAATGCACTCGAGTTTGGTATTTTGTACTTGATTTTACATCCGCATGTACAAGAGAAGGTTCAAATGGAAATTGACACTGTCATTGGCGCCAATAGGCTTCCAACGCTGTCTGCTAGAGAAAAGTTAGACATTCGTATGAAAAATTTGATTTAAAGATCAATTTTAAAATGAAAAATATATTGCTAAGCTATTATCGTAAATGTTTGTTCCAGAATGCCCTACGTTGAAGCAACGATTTTAGAAATCCTGCGTTGGTCCAATATTCTACCACTAAACTGTAGATCGCCCGCCCAAGAGGTCAATTTTATGGGCTACCACATTCCAGCGGTAAATTTTGAATGTTTATAAATTTTTGAATTTTCTTACACTTTTAGTTCTTGATTTTCAGCATTTTAAAGTATTGTGATTCGTCTGCTTTTTTTGTAGGGAGCCTTCGTTATAACCAATGCCTACGGTATCCACTTTAGTGAGACCCTATGGGATGACCCTAACAATTTCCGACCGGAACGGTTTTTGGATGACAAGATGAATTTAATTAATACACATAAAATCATTCCCTTTGGATATGGTATGCAAACACATTCAATATTTTTGTAGCTATATTGTTCTACAATAAATCTTAAATTTTAAGGTAGTTTAAAGTGATTTTTTCTCCGTTATTACAGGAAAACGAATTTGCCTGGGAGAAACACTGGCCAAGGCAGCAATTTTCATGTTTTTCACATATTTGCTACAAAACTATACCTTTAGCCGCGTTTCTAAGGACCAAAAGCTATCCGCGGACCCCATCTCTGGATTTAGCTGCAGTCCCCAAGAATTTGAAGCCCTAGTCACTCCCAGACATAGGCACTAAAAGTATTGTTCATTGAATTATTGCTTCGTGAATGTAGTTGCTTGCCACATTTATTCGAATCTTGTATCATTATTATTATTAAGGCAAATCTAAATTGTTTCATTTGTTTTGCAATTGTTTTCTTGCTATTAAAAATATGGGGAAAAGCTATATATTATAAACAAAATTGTTTCCTTGTTCCAGTAAAGTTGTACTTTTTATTTAGCTATACTTACTGTATATTATCACTGTAAGATGCTTTTCGTGGCTTGAGTAAAAATATATTTACAAAACTACAACAAAAATGACTGAAAGACTATGTAGAATGTGCGAGGGAATTCTACTCAAGTGGACAATTAGTTGTATTGCATCAACGATGTTCACACATTAAGTGTCCTACCCTCGTTTTCCATGGGGAGAAGGATACAAATATTTCAATAAAGCATGCGTACTACTTTCGTCAAAATATTAAAAATTGTCGAATGCATGTTGTGGAGGGTGGGAAGAACCATTTGCACATGACTCACATTAAAGAATTTTTGAATTTAGTTGAACCATTCTTATTAAACTGACTGTGAACACAGCCAATTTAGTATAATTTGTTTTGACTCTCATTGTGTGATTCAATAAAGTACTACTGTAGGGTTAGGGCTTCTAACGGCGGTTTACTTGTAACGGTGGTACCTTACAATAAAACACTGATATAAGTAATATTCACAGACAGCATTTTATGTACCACTTGATAGGGGAAGCCTTCGAGTACCTTGAGTTTGACTTTCAAAGCGCTAGGTTACAAAAACCTACCACAATTAGAAGCCATCACCCAACTGAGCCTACCGTAAACATTCACATTTGATTACATCCCAAGCACCTATTTACCTCTATTAGAAAGTCAGAATTGCGCCACTGTTTTGGCTAATTTAAAAGTCTAGTGCAATTGGCGTAGCTTTATTTTGGCTGCACGCACAGTTTAATTTGATTTACGATATTTTATTTTGTTTCTTGTTGTGTATCGTTCATCCGTCGAGAAAGGTTCCCTACAAAAATGCTGTCACGCTTAGCAAGCCCCGTATTTGTGAAACGGATCCATATTTTTTTGCGACAATTGAATACATCCAAGCATTACCCTTTAAATCAAGAAAACGCTAATTTTGAATTAAATACCAACAATGTGAAAAAGCATTCTGAGAAACTCATTTCTGTGGACGGAATAAGCATTAATGTTCTGGAGAATGGGGAAGGGGATCACACAGTGCTTTGTCTACCTGGACTTTTAGGTAAGAATTTTGTGTAATGTAATCAAATTTTTAATACAATAACTATTTTGTTGTTAAGATAAGTTCCTAATCATTACTGCTCTGTTTTAAGGCACGATTGCGACGGACTTTGGGACGATTTTTCAAAATATGAGCACTTCAAAATTCCGCTTAGTGTGTTGGGACCCCCCTGGTTACGGAAAAAGTAGGCCATACAAGAAAAGCCATGAGGGGGATTACTATTCAAGAGATGCACAAATTGCTGTACAACTCATGAATGTAATACATTTGTTATACAAATAATAAGATATATATTATTTAAGTATCAATGATTTTCTTTCAAAAAATTGTGTTTTGCTTACAAATTTTCGCAGAAACTTGGCTATGACAAATTTTCAGTCCTTGGTTGGTCCAATGGAGGCATAACCGGGAACGCTCTTGCTGCCAATTTTCCAGAGCGAGTCAATAAGCTAATCATGTTTGCCACCCTTGCGTACTGCAACGACGAGAGTTTTCCACAAAACAAGTGTAATAAATATTTATCCTTGAATTTAAGGATAAAAGCTTATGAAAAATGTGGAAAATATACTAATTATTAAACTAGTGTCTATTTCCTTCCAGTCGTGACAAACACGAAAAACTGGTCTCCGCAGGTTTTAAAGGCGATGCTTCAAATCTACGAAGAAACGTATTTGGAGGAAACGCTCAAGGATTACCATGAACATTTAACCAAGTTGTACGCCAGTGGCAATACAGCAGGAATTCCGGAGAGATATCCCAAAATCCAGTGTCCAACCCTTGTCATCCACGGAGAGATGGATCCCATCGTCTGGATTAGCCATGCTCAATATTTCGTTGAAAATATTCAAAATTGTCAAATGCATGTCATTGAGGGCGGAAGGCACAATCTACACATGACACACACGACAGAATTTGTAAAAGTGGTTGAAGAATTCTTGCTAAGTTAAACTAATGTTTGGCAAACTAATAACTAAAATCCTTGCCTGCTTTTTTTCTTTTAAAATACCCGCCTACGTCCTGTATTAGTTTGCCTACGTATGTACATCCGAATCCGTCGAGTGGCACCTAAATATAATTAAATTAGCCAACCTTGTACCAGCCCTAGTTGAGGCGAATGGTTTACCAGCCCTAATGAATACTTTGGGAAGTTAATGGATTTCAAATAACAAGCTCTCACGCAAAACAAACAATCCTGAGAATTTCCTAGATATTTATCTTGAGGAAATCTTAGAAAGAAAAGGGACTGTAGATGAATCTTCCTTTAATACTGGAGTAAGAGACTATCTAATAAAATATAGATTTATTAAATTTTTAATTTTATGCATAATTTTACTGTGCAATGTACAAAGTACCGTAAATTCTCTTTTACTACGCGGGTCTCTAATTGTACGCGGGCCACCCACGTATTTGTAGTGTTTAAGTGTACAGAAATTAGTGTAAACCTAACTTTTTAGCCACTGAATAGCTTCAATTAAATGACACATACTATTAAGTCGCTTAAAAGTGTCAAAATTCTTGTATTCAGCTTGTTTATTACAACCAAATTCAGAGTAGTAAAACGGTTAGTTTGAATAATACGCGGGTCTCTATTAATACACGGGTCTTTAATTGTACGCGGGTGTCCGAGGGACTGAATGAAATAGTACGCGGGCGTTCTATTAGAGGATTTACGGTAATTCATAATTCTTCGTAAAGTTCACTTCAAACATTTAATTCGGATCGTACATATTTCATTAATAAAGCCTGCAGGCCTGCCTTGCCTTAAAACTAAATTACTTCTTCTTGCTTTCGTAATTGATTTCCTGCAACGCAAAATAAAGGAGAAAAAAAGCTGTCATAAATAAAATTGTTTACTCATCCGGCTTCCTTGTACCTTATATGACGCAGATTATGACCGTAGGATCTGTTAAAAACACGAACATTGCATCGTTTTCTTTGGTATTTAATTTTGTTTAACAACAACACTGTACAAACACGCTCAGTCAAAAAAATAATTTATGCCCTAGTTTCCCTAAGTAATTAGTTCAATAAATACGGTCTCCCAAAATCAAATACTTGCAGTAGTAGTTCAACTGTGTTTTGAAGCCGTTAGCTTATCGTGTAATTAGTTCAATATACAATATAACATCGTGTTTCTAAGTAAATAAATCAACTTACGTTTTAAAATTCTCTAAATTACTATACATTCAAAGATGTATTATGAGCTAACGCAACCCCGCCTTCCAGATTTTGTAAAATACAGTCTAAATAATTTCATATTTTCAAGACAGTACTGTTTTTTATCACAAGGAGAAAGTGTCCCGAAAATACAGAATATATTTTCGGAAAATGTTTTCCAACCTAAAGCAATTGCCCCCCGCCATTTGAACGAAAGGCTAGTTTCCGTAGATGGAACCAATTTAAATATTCGTGAAGAAGGGGATGGGGATCACCATGTACTTTGTTTGCCTGGACTATTGGGTAATATATATATATATATATATATTTATAGTACAAATAAAAAAAAAATGTTTTTTTTCGGTAAAATAATTTGGCGTGTTATATTTACAGGCACGATTGAAACCGACTTTGGTTTAATTTTTAAAAAAATGAACAAGTCAAAATTTCGGTTGATTTGTTTCGATCCCCCTGGCTATGGGGAAAGCCGGCCGTACAAGAAAAGTCACAAGGGAGACTTTTATGCTAGAGATGCCCGTATTGCAGCCAAACTGATGCATGTAATGTGCCTACTAGCCTAGTCTTATTCCTATAGTTTCATTTTGAAAAGTGTAAATACTACTTTTGCACATTTTAAGAAAGGTGTAAATAGCTGTTTTACTATTGAAGATTATTTTATGAATCGTTTTACTTTAGGAGCTTGGCTACGACAAGTTTTCCATCATTGGTTGGTCGAATGGTGGGATGACAGGAAATGCTCTGGCGGCTAAATTCCCGGATCGAGTGAGACATCTGGTGATGATCGCTGCGCATGCGTACTGTGACGAGGACGTGATTGCACGTGGCTTATGTAGATATATCTATATATTTTACAAAATTACAAAAAAAAACAATTATTTCCCGATTGCCCAATTAAAGATATAAAAAATATTCCTAGCTCTAATGCATCCGTTGTTTTCGTTTAAGATGTGACCAACCCTAATTGCTGGGTCCCTTCCGTTCTCAAAGAAGTTTTCACCACTTACGACGAAAGTTACGTGGAAGAAATTCTGACTGACTATGCCGCATGTTCGAGGGAATTCTACTCTAGTGGGCAATCCGTGAAACTGGGTAGACGATGTTCACAGATTATATGTCCTACCCTCGTTTTTCATGGGGAGAAGGACCCACTGATTTCAATAAAGCATGCACAATACTTTCGTCAAAATATTAAAAATTGTAAAATGCACATCGTGAAGGGTGGGAAACACAATTTGCACATGACTCACGTTCAGTATTTTTTAAATTTAGTTGAACCATTCTTATTAAACGCGATGTGAAACCATAGCTAATTTATTATAATTTGTTTGGTTTCAATTTTATGATTTAATAAAGTATTAATGCTACACTTTTAAGTAAGTCTATTGCAATTAAATGATATTTGCGGACTGTTTGAACGTATTTTTTTGACTCCTTAATTTGAAATGAAGAAAAGGTAGTAGAACTTCTTTTCTTCCCTGTGATTACACAAGTATGTACCTAGTTGTCTAATACCTTGTAATGTATATTGTTTTGCATTACTTGATGCGTTGGCCAGCCATTAGAATTAGAAAAACGTGGATTAATACTAAAAAAGTGCACACCACGCCTAAAAACTATAGACAGAGTTCCACTATTTTGCAATTCTTATATTGTTTTGATCCGGTTTAAAATACTTGTTTGAGAAATAAAAACCTTGGACAGTGTAGCACAGTGTAGAACATGTGCAATTAAGTTTATAAAGGCTGAACTAATTATTACTATATACATATATATTGTGCTTTACGGTAAATGGTCTAATATATCCCCGGTGTTAAATTGCATATGGAGCATCGGACACCTCCTACACTTGGAGTACCGTGTAGTATAGTAATAGTTCATTTACGGTAGATACTAATTAAGTACACACACTTACACGTGGACATATTATGTAGAAGGAAGGGAAATAGCCTTCAACAAATTCCGGTTTCTTCCCTTGCAGGATGTACCTATCCGAGCTCTCTTTTATGAGCCTTCATTTAATACAGTATTAACAATGAAATTAATTCAGCTGATTATTATTATTAACATTTTGTTAAAAAACTTGTTTTACACTGCAATGCTTTGGTGCCTACCATGGTAATTATATGTCTAGAAAATGTCCACGCTAACCTCGATTTTTGTCGGAATTGCAGAATATTTTGCCAACAATACGTAATTTTCCCGCATTTACGCATAAAGAATCATCAAAGTAGCACACTACATTCAGTACGACCCTTTAAGTTACTTTTGAAGTACTTCTGCAAAATTAGCCCCTGAATTGGTACTGTATTTAGAAGTACACAATCTTGGAGCCTATAAATAGGAGCTACAGTACAGACCTCAAACATGTTTATTGTAAGACTTAGAACTCAGTTTACAAAATCAAATTACTACAGTTTTTGGACGCACACTCGGAAACACAGTACAAATCCGGGAAATCCAGCAGCAGCGAAAAATGTTCTCAGTTCGGAGCCATCATCTATTCCAAGCAATTCAAAAAAACGGACGAATCAACACCCAAACGAAAATTTAGTTTCTGTGAACGGAATTAATGTGAACTTTAGGGTAGAGGGTGAAGGGAGCCATCCTGTACTGCTTCTTCCTGGACTAGTTGGTAATACAAATTCCGCTCCATAGAACATGTGACTGGCCTATAACCATATGTTGAGAATTTTCTGTTGGCTAATTTATATTAAAATTGTATTTAAAAGGTACGATTGAAACGGACTTTGGCCATCTTTTCAAACACATGAATAAATCAAAGTTTCAGCTGGTTTCTTTGGATCCTCCTGGCTATGGAAAAAGCCGGCCATATTTAAGAGATCACCATGGAGACTACTATGCCAGGGATGCAGAAGTAGCAGTCAAATTAATGGATGTAAA
>JAQFZC010001220.1:0-32821 GCA_034695205.1 Dicyrtoma fusca
CTCACCCACAGTGACTGGTTGAGTCAGGTTGTATGGACCGAAACGGTCAAATCGACCCAATGAATAAATTCATTCACATTACTATTCATTTTATTTATCGATTTTTATTTTAAATGCATTTTTAACAAACGTTTAATAAATGCCATGGGCTGTTGGGATTTAAATGATAGGCAATCAGTGTTATCTACATCATTATGAATTTCCGGGACGTCGTAAGGAAAAGATAATAGTACTTCTGGTTAAATAGGCAGCGTCTCAAGTGGCTGGTCAATTAGAATTGGTTCTGGATTCTTTTTTAGGTTGTATTCATTTTGTGCCGTCAGATTGCTGTCAGCATGTCATACAGCTGTTGACAGATGATTTATTATTTTTGCCTTGACTGGGCTTGCAGATACAACATTTTGTGGTCCGAACGTCTAGAAATACAGTAGCTAGGACATGATGAACCACCTTTCTTGCTTCTACTGGGATGCTCTGCTAATTGGCTTGCTCGCTGGCTATTAGACACTGTATAAACTTCGGTGACCACCGATCCACCACCTTCCGTGACCAGGATGAATATACAGTCTAACATTTGTCAGAAACTCTACGATGGTCTATAGTTGGTTGCGCTGGCCCTCAAAATGTCTTGCTTGTATTTGCCCTTTGGAACTAGAATCAAATGGTTCAAGAAATGTTGTTCGGCAACAAAGCAACACTCCAATACTATTCAACGTAGACGTGACAATCTTGGTCAAAAGACTCGAGCGAGAAAAGTACTTTCTGTTTGGGCTTCGCGTAGTAAAATTAAGTACCAAGTGACCGTGTATTCTCTTGGCACTGTTTTTGATTTACGCTTCCGTTATGAAACTAGAGCTTTCTAGATTGCATTGATAATATATTCGCACGACTAAACTCTTATGGAAATTGATTAGAACAACGTTATGCGTGTTGATTAAAATTATACCCTTGTTTTGGGGATAGTATTATGAAGGACAAGCATCATTCAAACATTCAAACGATGTGCTTTTTGGATAAAAAACTGCTCAATCGGCTGTATGTGCTTGTTATTGAGAAAATGATTAAGGGAGTCATCGATAATTATGATCGATTTAGGGGTCGTAAAGCTTTTAATGTCTACGGTGTCATTCGAGTATATGATCCTAGTGTTTTCTTTTTGTAACCTAACAATTGCTGGTTCAAAGGGCAAATATATATAGTACTTTTTTAATAGATGTATTTAATAATGTTTCTTGTTCCTTTATGGTTAATGCAAAAAGCCAACTTTTCCCTGTCCTGATGGTACTGCATTTATGCAGCTTGATAAATGAATTAATGAAAAACAAATTTCCCGCTGATGTAGACTGAGGTGCAATAAAAACAAGACTGACATATTTCAGAATAGTCTACGTTTATTTATACAGATAATACGTGTATCTTGCAGCGCCATAATTTGTTATGCTATCGTACCTGCATCTGTCTATTTGTTATTTTAGCAGCATCTGCTTGTAATGCTCGTTGCGTAAACCGTTCGTTTGAGACAAAACTGTCCAGTATTACTAAGCTATTATAAAATCTGGTTCTTCTGAATGACACGGAAAGTACACCCGGTGCGTCAGTTGAATCGCCATTCTGTCCAATGTGAGGAACTGGGTCTTGTGCATCGTAAGACTCGAAGCAAGGGGCAAAGGAAATCGACGGACTTAGGAAATGTTTCTCATTATGGGGCACCATACGGGCCTTGAGTCAATGAACACTGGTACTCCAGTTCCCGTTTGTGTTGTAATGTTCTCTTATAAAATGTACTGTTCAACAGAAGAAAAGAATTTAAAAGAACACAAATTTAAATTCTTTTTATCCACACGTTTGAATAATATTTATTTCAAATCCGGGTCTTGTGAATTACAATTTATTGTCGTTCTATTTATTGTAAAGCTTTTGATCACGAGCTGTGATCTTCATCAGGACCTTATTTATACTAAGCAAAAACGATATTATTTTTGCCAATAGCACTTTTTTAAATATTGTTTATTAAAAACAATATTTTATCAATCGTAGTTCAAAATATGAAAAAAACATTTTATCTACAACAAAATCTTAGCCAAAGGCACTACTAGGCTTGTAGAAATTAATGTTTCGGTATATTAGAAAAAGTCCATATGACCATGTTGAATTACTTTTTGTACCCTTGACTTGGTTCATCAGAAAACCCCGGTATCAACCAGTATGCAGTTGTTGCCTAATTTGTCTTGTTGTGTGTAGCTGCTTTTACAGTTGTTGGGTGTTGCAAGTCTAGACGATTCTGACACTTATTCTTCATTTATAAAGCAGAGAAATGCGTATATGTATCGCAGGTATCGCACACTCACTATGCCATATTCCTCGATAATTAAGTTTTTAATTAGGTTTTGTTGAAAGTGCTTCAAAGTTGTTGAGATTATTATATCGCAGTTTAAATACACAATGCAGTGTTGACCCTTTGCAGCTAAATGAACTGATTTCTGTTGGCGCGCGGGTTAGAACAATAAAACTCTCTGGTCCAATTTCCGGTCTTTACTTTTTAATGTTATACTTAATATGCTATAATGTAGCTGTTTTTCTATTACCGGCCGGACCAGTGATGACAAAATGCAGTGCTTTGCTAACAGTGTGTTCTCGGGCAAGCTTGTATGCTTGCATACATCCGTCACTACACGCTGCTGCTTTACAAGACGACTGCTCAAACAAAATATTTGTAGTTACTTGTGGAGGTTCAACATGTTCCTCACTCCATTCTTTGAAACCGAATGGCACATGCCTGGACTCTTTTATGCTAGATTAAAGGCCGCCCAGTTGTATCATAGTAATTGTATTTATTTGTTACAAAGGAAACCAGAAATCAGACTAACTGGCAAGCCATGTTTCGTTTTCTGGATTGTTGTCTTCTTCTGGATTGAAGTAATCTAGCATGTTTACATCCTTGTCGACTCTGTAATTTTGCTCACTATTAACAATAAAGAAATAAGTCAATTTTGCAAACGACTACAAAACTTATAGAAAAAACTTACAAATGTGCTGGAGGTTGGTTTCGACGTATTTCAAGCTTCAATGGGACGTCCTACAAGTCATTGTTTGGGATTGAACGATAACTTTATTAATCTATTGACGAGATGCTATTAACGATACAATAAATGATGTCCTGATGAAATATGTGGGCATAGTCTCGGTGCTTATAGTAAACACTGGAAGTAACTAGAATAGAATAGATATCCAGAACTATTTTATTGGATACTTTTTTAACTTTTTATCGGCTCTTGTTGCAGAATATGAAGCCTGTTCGGCAAAGCTTGCAGAACAGTCCCTTACGTGATTGCTTGGACTAATTCTCTTCCATGACGAAGATGATAGTAGTCACGCCTGTTTCGTAGCTTCAACTTAATCCAAATAGCTAATGCTGTGTGTGCTTTTATGCTAAATCAAGATAAACAACGCTCATATCCAGTTTGTTTTATTTCGCTGATCATGGTTACACAAGTGCTCTACGCACGTTTGCAAAAAAGTGTTAAAAGTCTCCTAAGGGAGCAAATTCGTTTGCTACTTCCAATCAAATTGAGCGATTATTAAATCGTGTTTTAATTTCCAAACTAAACTTGCCAGTTATACCAGAAAAACTGAAACTCAGCCACAACTGGTTTAAGATAAATAAGCAATACCTACTAAAAATATGATTTGGCCTGTATAGGATTCCAATGCAAATATCTGCAATGTATGTTCCGATTGGTGGGACAACCTTGTTATAATCTAGTGGTTTTACCAAAGGAATCAAAATATATAAACATATTTGGCATGTAAATTCCTTTGTTCTCCGCCGCAGTCTCCAGCTTCCGTGTTCTAAATAACGCATTTTAGGTATGAAACTCCAAAATCTACCAACTTCCTTAGGTAGTTGCAAGCCACATAAGAGCATTCAATGTCCATATTGTGGGACTTGATGTCATTCAAACGATGTGCTTTTTGGATAAAAAACTGCTCAATCGGCTGTATGTGCTTGTTATTGAGAAAATGATTAAGGGAGTCATCGATAATTATGATCGATTTAGGGGTCGTAAAGCTTTTAATGTCTACGGTGTCATTCGAGTATATGATCCTAGTGTTTTCTTTTTGTAACCTAACAATTGCTGGTTCAAAGGGCAAATATATATAGTACTTTTTTAATAGATGTATTTAATAATGTTTCTTGTTCCTTTATGGTTAATGCAAAAAGCCAACTTTTCCCTGTCCTGATGGTACTGCATTTATGCAGCTTGATAAATGAATTAATGAAAAACAAATTTCCCGCTGATGTAGACTGAGGTGCAATAAAAACAAGACTGACATATTTCAGAATAGTCTACGTTTATTTATACAGATAATACGTGTATCTTGCAGCGCCATAATTTGTTATGCTATCGTACCTGCATCTGTCTATTTGTTATTTTAGCAGCATCTGCTTGTAATGCTCGTTGCGTAAACCGTTCGTTTGAGACAAAACTGTCCAGTATTACTAAGCTATTATAAAATCTGGTTCTTCTGAATGACACGGAAAGTACACCCGGTGCGTCAGTTGAATCGCCATTCTGTCCAATGTGAGGAACTGGGTCTTGTGCATCGTAAGACTCGAAGCAAGGGGCAAAGGAAATCGACGGACTTAGGAAATGTTTCTCATTATGGGGCACCATACGGGCCTTGAGTCAATGAACACTGGTACTCCAGTTCCCGTTTGTGTTGTAATGTTCTCTTATAAAATGTACTGTTCAACAGAAGAAAAGAATTTAAAAGAACACAAATTTAAATTCTTTTTATCCACACGTTTGAATAATATTTATTTCAAATCCGGGTCTTGTGAATTACAATTTATTGTCGTTCTATTTATTGTAAAGCTTTTGATCACGAGCTGTGATCTTCATCAGGACCTTATTTATACTAAGCAAAAACGATATTATTTTTGCCAATAGCACTTTTTTAAATATTGTTTATTAAAAACAATATTTTATCAATCGTAGTTCAAAATATGAAAAAAACATTTTATCTACAACAAAATCTTAGCCAAAGGCACTACTAGGCTTGTAGAAATTAATGTTTCGGTATATTAGAAAAAGTCCATATGACCATGTTGAATTACTTTTTGTACCCTTGACTTGGTTCATCAGAAAACCCCGGTATCAACCAGTATGCAGTTGTTGCCTAATTTGTCTTGTTGTGTGTAGCTGCTTTTACAGTTGTTGGGTGTTGCAAGTCTAGACGATTCTGACACTTATTCTTCATTTATAAAGCAGAGAAATGCGTATATGTATCGCAGGTATCGCACACTCACTATGCCATATTCCTCGATAATTAAGTTTTTAATTAGGTTTTGTTGAAAGTGCTTCAAAGTTGTTGAGATTATTATATCGCAGTTTAAATACACAATGCAGTGTTGACCCTTTGCAGCTAAATGAACTGATTTCTGTTGGCGCGCGGGTTAGAACAATAAAACTCTCTGGTCCAATTTCCGGTCTTTACTTTTTAATGTTATACTTAATATGCTATAATGTAGCTGTTTTTCTATTACCGGCCGGACCAGTGATGACAAAATGCAGTGCTTTGCTAACAGTGTGTTCTCGGGCAAGCTTGTATGCTTGCATACATCCGTCACTACACGCTGCTGCTTTACAAGACGACTGCTCAAACAAAATATTTGTAGTTACTTGTGGAGGTTCAACATGTTCCTCACTCCATTCTTTGAAACCGAATGGCACATGCCTGGACTCTTTTATGCTAGATTAAAGGCCGCCCAGTTGTATCATAGTAATTGTATTTATTTGTTACAAAGGAAACCAGAAATCAGACTAACTGGCAAGCCATGTTTCGTTTTCTGGATTGTTGTCTTCTTCTGGATTGAAGTAATCTAGCATGTTTACATCCTTGTCGACTCTGTAATTTTGCTCACTATTAACAATAAAGAAATAAGTCAATTTTGCAAACGACTACAAAACTTATAGAAAAAACTTACAAATGTGCTGGAGGTTGGTTTCGACGTATTTCAAGCTTCAATGGGACGTCCTACAAGTCATTGTTTGGGATTGAACGATAACTTTATTAATCTATTGACGAGATGCTATTAACGATACAATAAATGATGTCCTGATGAAATATGTGGGCATAGTCTCGGTGCTTATAGTAAACACTGGAAGTAACTAGAATAGAATAGATATCCAGAACTATTTTATTGGATACTTTTTTAACTTTTTATCGGCTCTTGTTGCAGAATATGAAGCCTGTTCGGCAAAGCTTGCAGAACAGTCCCTTACGTGATTGCTTGGACTAATTCTCTTCCATGACGAAGATGATAGTAGTCACGCCTGTTTCGTAGCTTCAACTTAATCCAAATAGCTAATGCTGTGTGTGCTTTTATGCTAAATCAAGATAAACAACGCTCATATCCAGTTTGTTTTATTTCGCTGATCATGGTTACACAAGTGCTCTACGCACGTTTGCAAAAAAGTGTTAAAAGTCTCCTAAGGGAGCAAATTCGTTTGCTACTTCCAATCAAATTGAGCGATTATTAAATCGTGTTTTAATTTCCAAACTAAACTTGCCAGTTATACCAGAAAAACTGAAACTCAGCCACAACTGGTTTAAGATAAATAAGCAATACCTACTAAAAATATGATTTGGCCTGTATAGGATTCCAATGCAAATATCTGCAATGTATGTTCCGATTGGTGGGACAACCTTGTTATAATCTAGTGGTTTTACCAAAGGAATCAAAATATATAAACATATTTGGCATGTAAATTCCTTTGTTCTCCGCCGCAGTCTCCAGCTTCCGTGTTCTAAATAACGCATTTTAGGTATGAAACTCCAAAATCTACCAACTTCCTTAGGTAGTTGCAAGCCACATAAGAGCATTCAATGTCCATATTGTGGGACTTGATGTAAAGTTCGATCGCCATCTGCAGGGACTCTGTATCCACTCTATTTTACAATTTTAAATTATTATTAACGTGATTTCAACATTTTAATTAGCGTAATCGTTGACGCCGATTCCATTACAGAGGTCTAAGTTACACAACAAATGCGTAGAATCTGTAGAGCCAATAAAAATGAATTTTCCCCCGCACCTGTTACGGATGTAAAACCTGTCTTGTCCTTTTCCTGGATTGTCCTTCATCCCACATTTTAAGTGCTAAGTGAAACAATTATTTTTAATAAATCGTTGGAATACAGAAAATCTTCTGGTTAGCTTGCCAGCGTATCCTTTTGCACTCACAAGGATCATTATCATCATATTTGGCACAGTAAAATACCCGTAAACATGTTATTTACTGAGTAACTGGCTAGCCCCATAGGGCTGGTAAAAGTGCTGACTTTTGCCAAGGTTGATGGGTACTTGGGCGTCCCATTCTTGTTTAGCAGAGATTGATGCTACAGGAGATATGAGGTAGTAAACAACTTCTACTATACTATCAGTCTTGTATAACCAGTTGGAGTTGAGTTCATCTTTGGTATATGTACTGCAGTCGAGAGAGTTCGGCCATATGTTTCTCAATGCATGACACATTACGTTGTCACTCGGCTGTGACAACGTAATGAGGCGTCTTAAATAAAGCCGGAATCTTGTCCCTGAAATAGGTGCTTGAAATAGTAGATATTCCCTTCTGTAAATGTAAAGTTTTCAATTTTGTTCCGTAGATATGACATTTTCAGTTTGGCTCAGTAACGTCTAACGACCATGCATGTGGTGTCTGTATCTGTGTACTGACATTTACAATAATTGGGTAAAATTAAAACTACGTACACAAAGCGAAGGGAACATTCATTGAGTGGTGCCTTCACTGTTATTGTAATGAATAGATGTAAATTCAACAGCAATTTAACGCGTGAAGTCAACATTTTGGAATTCATTGCATGTCACTGATAACACCTTACTAAAAAAGCTACTTAACCTGCAACGTAGAATACAGCCCATGCCTCATTTATCACCAATTATTAAATGGGTACTGTAGGTATAGCAGAAGAAAGAACTTAAATCGAGCAAAAAATATCAATAAAATTTAGTCTTAGTTTTATTCTTAATTGCTATTTAAAAATACTATAAAAAAATAAATGAAATAGTGTATAACAAAACGAAAATAAATAACAAATGTGAGCTGTGACAGTACGGCTAAAGTTAATTAATTAAACTATTTTAAAAAGTTGGAATCATTAAAAACGGATATAATAAAAACTTATATTATTATTATTACCGCGGTATGCGGTATGAAGATTTAAAACAAAAATAATTATTAGAGTCCCGGTCATCTAATTAATTTATGGTTTTTATCATAAATATATTACCAGTTTTTATTAAGTCCAACTTTTTAGATTAATTAAAATAACTTAATTAATTTTAGATTTATTTAAATCGTTTAAGCTTGCAATAAATATTTATTTTCGATTCCTATTATATCATTTTTAAATTTATCAATATTATTTAAAAAATTTTAGCAACAATTAGAAATAAAACGTTTAAAGACAAAAATTGCGTTTTATTCCTTTTTTATGGTATACCTACAGTATACTTTTAATAATTGGTGTCAATATCAATATTCTACGTCGCAGCATTAGCTTTTTTAGCACGGTGTTCTCAGTGACACGCAATGAATTTCAAAATGTTGAATTTACGCGTTAAATTATTGTTTAATTGCATCTATTCATTACCATAACAGTGAAGGCAGCCTTCAATCAATTTGACCACCTACCCACCTACTTACCCTAGTTCAAGAACTCTTTAAGAAACTAAATTTGGAATCCGAATTCGGATCAATTACAACTCTGAGCTCAAATAAAGAGGTTGAGGCTTTAATCTCGAAAGCTAGACTGAATTCAGTAAGCCAGGACATTGTATTGATGCAAAACACTCCCCTACTACGCCACTACAAGACATTGAAGACCCACACAACAAAAAGTACGATTTACAACCTAGACCTGTCGTGGGACCAAATAAAAGTTATCCAGCAACTTCGGATCGGACACCCCATCATTAAATCCAGAGGAGAAAAAATTATACTTAACAAAATGAATCAATACTGGAATAGAAAGATGCCGATAAAATGCAGTCACTGTACTGAAGAAGTCGAAGACAACTACCACATACTAATGGAATGCACTAAATACAAGACATTAAGAAAACAAATGATTAGTGTTGATCTCAAAGTAAAATCAGATAGAAGCAACTACATAGTGAATATATTCGGAGATGAGAATCTAGAAGTGAATCTGCTAAAACAGATTCACGGGTTTCTTGCCGAAGTCAGTCGAGTAAGAAACCAAAACTCAACCGAGATCACTGAAGAAGGGGAAACGGACTAACAGACCCAATTGTAAGAACCACGTAAACGTAAAAACCTTAGAACTGATAACTGAACTTACAATGGTCAACCCACGGGATAAAGTCAATACAAACATAGGTGGGCATTTTAGCAAAATGGTCACAAAAACTACGCCTCTTAACGTCATTACCCAATCTCTTGGATTCTGGTTCTACATTACCGTTACTACCTGTGGAATCGAAACGAAAAAAGTTACCGAGCCATTCCTGAAAAATTTCTAATTAACTAAATACATACCTTTAAGAAGGTTCAATAGTGTTGTATGGGGCGACGGCCGAATCGACTTAATAAATACATTATCATTAGATACATTTTAAATATTACTGTTAGAGATGAAACTGCAATATTTTATACAACAAACTACTTTAATCATAATATATTTACTAGACAAAAGCACTGAATTTATGACACGGATTATGTTAAATAAGCTAGAAACTAATATTCAACATATAATCGAGGAGACACTCATCTAGGAGCAAATACTTGTTATTACTGTGTACTAATCGTCTGTTGTATCGGCCAACGACCAAATCGCCACAATGATTGATTTACTATTGTATGTAACTATTATTGTATGTATATATATACCCATTTGTGTCTCACAAATGAATTATTAATAGTAAGAACTAAAATATTGACTGCAAAATCAAAACAGTGAAAACAATGAAACTGAACTCAGTGAGAGAGAACTTCGAAGACGTCAGACAGAGGAACGAGTCTAACCAGAAAAAGCGTGTCAAGATATCAGCCAGATGGTCGACCAAAACCAGATTCAGTGAAAAGTGAGGAACAGAAAAGGAATTCCTCACACACCACTTCCTCAGTTTCCAGATTATACAAGTGTTACACCTAACTATATGCATTTATATTGATTAAATAACATGACTCATAGAATATTTCATTCCAATATCATTACCTTTATGATTATCACATTTCGTCTTGTAAAATTAATATTACTTTTTATCCAAGGACATTAGAAAAACCAGCTAAATATTGTAACTAATAACACTATAAAAAATGGGGTTGTAACGGCCATGGCCAATAATCAACTAGAAGAATAAATAATTAATTAGTACCCACCTACCCCTTGTGTAACGCATTTAGCGCCCCCTGTGCAATGCTGTAGGTATAGGCTGTAACGATAAACGGAATAACTATCGACCCTAACCAGCGTTCTGTATTTTTTGCATCGTCCCTTTATATGTACCACGGCCTAGAATGAACAGTCAACGGATGCACTTGCAACTGGATGTGATTCTACAGAACTAGTGAGCACTCTACTGGGTTGTAATTTTAAATGAATAACTGTATGATTTATTGCAGTAGAACACAAATAAACAATAAGTAGCAGCGCTAGGCTTACGCTACTGTTAATTACAATTAGGCTTCGGATAAAACCCCTTTCTATCGCATCACAGAGAGAAACCGTTGCCTCCTACTGACTATACTAATAATTGAATTTCGCACACACAGATTTCCAGAGTTTCACAATATTGATTCCATAATAATTACAACTTCCAATTTAATCGAATCACACATTAATTATTATAATTTAATCACAATCCAGAATGGTAAAACTAGAATTTACACGAAAAACACCGGGACTAGAAAGGAACGGAAATACGGCTAGGTCGCTACGTGGGACTGGGCTTGGTGACGATTGAGTTGAGACTGAAATTTTTTCACGGCAGTACACCACTGCCATCACTAATGTACATAATGGCCGCGCCCTTTTCTTTCTTCTACCAGAAAACTCATTTTAATTTAACTACGCAATAAAAGATAAAAATAAAACACAAAGGAACTTGGACACTGAACTACTTGCAACCACTGATTACGTTCTAAAATTAAGAATAAAATATAGTTACTATAGTTCCAGTCGTCATTTCATGGCGCTACACTGAACTGATGACTTGCTTCTGTCTCTGCCTGATTAGGTAGCAGTAGGTCCCTGTCCCCTCGGACGGAACCTCTGGAACTCCGGTTAGCTTTAAATTTTTGCCTAGAGCACCCGTGTTGTTTTACATTTTCACAACGATCTCATTCTGTTAAATTTTCATTGTTATTTTCCACTACTACTACAGCTCTAGGAGTACGCGTTGTGTAAGGTGCAGTATTCGAACGATTAGTTCTAAGATTGTAATTATTATTATTTCTAAGATTAACAGCGTAATTATTATTATTTCTAAGATTATTAGCGTAATTTTTATTTGCTACATCCATGCTTTTACCAGACTAAATAACTGGACTAACATCAGCAGAATTATTTATACTGTTGGAACTACAATTTATATCCCCAGAAATAGGGTTATTAATATTAGTATCTAAATTATTTATACTGCTACTAGGTTGATTAACAGAATTATTATCTAAATTAGCATTCTTCATATCGTTACTAGATTAACACAATTATTATCATAACAATGTTCACAATGGTTGTTATGCAACGATAACTCTTTCCACTTTTCGTTCAGTTAATTACATAATAGTTTATGGCTAATGTTAGTTGTTTCGATTTGCTGATCAATACGCTAGTGTTCCGAATTGATTGGACGCGATTTTTTACCAGTCCAAATCGAATAATATAAGTAGTACAAACGTACTAATATTTTATTCTCTTATACTAGTTTGTAGAGAATTGCCTGCTGAACAAAACTAGCTAAAGTTTATAAAATTTGGGCAACGTTTAAAGAAGATACAATGAAAACACTGACTGTCAAAAACCGTGGCTCAAAATTCTTTGGACACGGGAATTATTTAATGATTTAAAATTAATTTCATTATTAAACTTATATTTTTTTATAAATGTAGTAGTAAGCAGGTCTTTCTTTAGCCATTAGGATCGCATTTACACGTCGGATTATAGACTAAACTTCATTCCGGGTAATATCGGAAGGACGCTATTCCAGAATTCCGAAATCTGGGTTTTCAGGCACTTTTGATTAAAAATATCGAACCCACAAACTTCTATCCTGATGTAGTCCCAAGTATGATCACTATATTCAGATCCGGACTCCGAAGTGTCCATTCGGGGAATTTATTTTATTTACAACAAAACCTGGATTCACTCAGCGGCGCATTTTGGGTCGCCATCGTGTTGGAAGACAAAACGTCTTCCAAGACCTAAGCTTGCTGCTGATTTTTTCACATTTCCGTAAATTAGTTACTAATAGAACTTTTATTTATGTTTCCAACCTGCTTCGCAGTAATACGTAGCTAAAACGAGGTCCCTCATCTGCAGGAAGAACCTTTGAAGACAAACAGAGTTTGCTCGACGTAATATATTTAAGGACCAACAATGTGGAGCCTGCATTTTATGGTCAAATATGAGCAAAGGTATTGTCTTTAAACCAGATGGAAGCAATAAAGTGCGAAGCTAGATCGGTGAAGGTCTGCAGGTCAGGCATTTGATACTAACTGTAAAGCACATTATAGAAAATGTAATGGTATGGGGATGTACTGCTGCGCAAGAGCCAGGCATCTTTAAATTTGTGAAAGAAAACAACAATTTTGAGCCACGACTTTGGACAGTCCTTAAGTGGTTTCATTATATCTTCTTTAAACCTTGGAAAATTTTTATAAACTTTAGATAGTTTTGTTCAACACAAAATTCTCTACAAACTAGTTTAAGAGAATAAAATATTGATACGTTTGTACTACTGATATTATTCGATTTAGACTGGTAAGATATCGCGTCCAATCATTTCTGGCCCCTAGTGTATAAACCTTAACGGTATCCTCATATAACACATAATTATTATTCTGTTTGCTAATAATATCTGTAACTTTTTTAATTATTTTTTTTGGTGCTTTTTATTTTGTATCATTATCATTTAAACGTTTTCTTACTTCATTCACAAATAAATCACCATCAGCTGTAACTTCATCTTCAAATAACTTATAAATAGCTATAGCCTTATCTACAAATAACTTATAATTGTTATTTAATTGTTCAACAAAAGACTTATTACCTTCCAAATCTTTTCTAACATGATTTACAAATAAATTATAATTATTTTTAAACAGTTCAACCTGAAGCTCTTTTTCACAACTATTATTAATTTGTTCGGTGTGTAACTGAAGCTCCTTTTTACAACTGTTATTTAGTTGTTCAGTGGATAACTGAATCTTTTTTGCATTATTTATATTTAGTTCTTCTTTGAATAACTGAATCTTTTTTTCATTATTTGTATTTAGTTGTTCAGTGAATAACTGAAACTTTTTTCAATAATAATATCATTATGCTCCTCTAGTTTCTTATATCTCCTTTCTAACCTTGCAATTCTTGGTCCGTTGAAGCTATTTTTGATCCGTTGAAGTTATTACTTGGTTGAATCTTAGGTACCTCTTCATATTTATCCATTTGTTCCTTTATACTTTTATGTTTAGCCTTACAGGCCTTGAGTGCAGCCGTGCAGGCCCTAAGTGCCCCTTTAGGTATATCCATTCTTTCCGTTTAAATATAAATTTGAGCCGTACAGGTCTTAAGGCCTCTTGAGATTTTTCAGATTTATTCATTTCATCCGTAAGGGTAGTTACTGTTTCTTTTAGGCATTTATTTTCTTCCTTCAAAGACGTTTGTTGTTCATTCAAAGAAGTTACTTGTTCCTTCAAAGAAGCGACTGCTGCTACCAATGTTAATAAAAACAATTAACCAATTGTAAAAAATACTAAGTTAATACTTTAATTAAAATAAACAATAATATGTGTGTGTAACTTACTTTTTAGTTTGTTCCTCATTTTGCTTCCTATATTCACGCTCCTTTCGGGATATTTTTTCTAATTGTTCTATATTTTGAATATTAACGGTACAATCTTTTATCACTTCTTTAATCTCTTTTTCACACCTTGAATCTCTTCATTGGACTGTGTAAAGAATGTTTTCATCTGTGTTGGGCTGACAGTTATAGCAGATACAATTTCTTTAGTTTCTGATTTAATTTTTTGTTTTAAATCTCCACTATATAAACCATTATTGATTGTATTATTAGTGGTTCCAGAAGATCTGAAATTAAGTTAAATAATTATGAAAAATACTATTGTTCAAATGATTTGTTTAAAAAAAAGATACTCACCTAATTTTATTAGATTTGTTATCACCGCTACATATATCATTACTTTATCCCGCAATAGCGGTAAAAGTATCCATGTTTCTGAAATTAAATGCAAACTCTTAACAACTATTGTTTGCTCAAATTACAATAGTAAAGCATATAAATGGGTACTTATTGAATATTATTAGATTGTAATTCAGGCTCCGTCCTTAAGTCACTCTGTAATAATTCACTGCAAATATTGTTAGTATCCATGTTTCTGAAATTATCTTGATTCTACAGTAAATTAAGCACCCTAAAGTATAGTAATACCGGTAAAGATAATTACACGCAAAGCTGTCAAAACGCAACGGAGCTAGGTATACTGTACACCTTGACAGATTCACGAAGGATGATGTGATTGATGTAACTCCGTATACCCATGATGTCGACGTATGTTTAGTAATAGTTAGTTACGTCGTTCACGTTCACTCAATAATTATGTATATAAATAATTCTAGAGACATTATCAAAGATCCTTTGCAACTAAACTCTACCGTTAGATATGAATAATAGTAAAATATTAAACGATTCCTGTGCTGTAGTAAAAAATATAGGCATTCTTGTTTTTGCAGCAATGCTCTTAAATCTTTGGATAAAAATATAATATTATTTATGAAAACAAATAAAAAAATACCTTTCAAAATCCCATTACACCTTAAACTATGTTTATTATTCAGAAGAAATAAGCTCAACGTTGTCAGTAATATCAAAGTCGTGATCTTTATGCATTTTACTAGGTTTCAGACCGTTGTACGTTAATTATCTGAGAGAAATTGTAATGGGAAATGAACTCAACGATTTAGAATTCGAATTGTAAACAAATCAAAGCACAACAGTGCAGTAGCCGTACGTTAATTATCTACCAATATATTTTTTTAATGGCTTTGTTAACATTTTAATGCAACGAGATGGCAAATAAATTTCTTCAGTAGTTGTAGCATCAATAGTTATATGAAGTTTAACTTGTTCTATTTTATATTGTTCAGAATGAACTATTTTATATTTTAAAATGGTATATTTCGCTCCAATTTGACACTCGCCCCATTTAGCATAATAACGACGTTCCATTTATATAAAAATCAAAGTTATAAATAAAAATTTAAAAGCGGGGCAAAACCACGGGTTCGTTATCTATTGAACTTCTGTAGCTAACATACGTTTTTATGAATATTTGGTTTTCTATGCCTTATAATTTTATAAATTTGTACTGTGCGGCCGCATTCTCACGTTTAAGGTACATTTTCGTTTTCTTTATAGCAAGTTTTACATATGGACCTTAGACCGTTTTTAGATGTTACATGTGTTCTAAACTCGGTTATTTGTTTTTCTTCTTGACAAGTTTTACATTTCTTATTCTCGATGTCCATTTTATATAGAAAAAAATAGTAAGTAAAATTTAATATTTTTCAAAGTACAAAATTTAAAAGTTTTTTTTCGTATTTTTGCTATTTTTGACAATGTTTGAGTGACTTGGAAATGTAGGGCTACAGTCTAGTTGCCCATTTTTGTGAATTTCAAAAAACAATGTTGTAAACAAATCAGTAAATACGGCGTAAAATCATTGATTTTTTACTGTTTTATGCTGCTTTTGAGTGATTTGAAGTCCTGTTGAGTGACTTGGAAAATCGGTCCAAGGTAGCCTATATACTACTATTTAGACTCAAAGAAAATGATACTAAAATTTTGATAGAAGATTTTAAAGAAAAAGAATTTAATACAGAGCCTTTAGAGAAAGAAATCAACTCGTATGAACTGAAAGCGGATATCAATAAAATGGCAAATAAGAAGGCAGTAGGAACGGAAAGTATCCCAAACGAGATGCAAAATAACCTGGACGAGGGCGCACAGTGCTATCTACTAAAAATTGTAAGCAACGCTTTGAGGAAAAATATCCTGAACTTCTGTTCTGAACGTGTCACTGCCCCCATTTTTAACAAAAGAAAAGGACACGATGCCTACGAACTACAGGCCGATCTCTTTGCTCAACACAATAACAAAGCGTTTTGCCTGTATGCTATCAGAAAAGCTGAATGGATTCTGTAGAAAAAATGACATCATCTCGGAGAATCAAACAGCTTATAAAAAGAAAACTGGATGCCCAAACCACATCTTTAGCCTGTATGCAGCAATACTAAGGCAAATGAATAGTAGTACTTGGAAAACAACAGAAAAGCTTTACTCACTCTTTGTGGACCTTAGCCAAGCCTTCGACTCAATAAGAAGAGAAAATCTGTGGACTAGACTCTAGCAAGCAGGACTAAGCAAACACTTCATAAAGAAAATTAAAGAACTGTACCAAAGCGCCAAGACAAAGAACAGATGCAAAGAAGGATACACAGAACTAATCAACATACTCACTGGAATACTTCAGGGAGAAACTCTGTCTCTTACACTCTTTACGATCTATATAGATAAAATAGTGGAAATACTGAAAGAAAATAAGTTAAGTGGAATGAAAATGTTTCGAGCAGTAATTACAACATTTATGTATGCAGACGACATTGTCCTAATGACAACAAATCCCCTAGATACACAGAGACAGATTGACACCCTGAGCTTCTTCTTTGACGAGAATCTTTTAACGGTCAATTTAGAGAAGACCAAAATTGTTGTATTCAGAAAAGCAGGAATAATACGAAAAAAGTTAAATTTAGATGGAAAGAGAGACCAATAGAAATAGTAATCAAGTACACATACTTGGGTGTTCCCTTCAAAAGCAGTAGTATTTTCAATGATGCAAAGGAGAACTTTTTTGAAAAAGCAACGACAGCAAGTTAAGCTCTTTGAACTCTTCTACAAAGCTTGCATCAATGACATTGGGGTACACATTAAGCTATTTCAGTCTCTGGTGCAATTCATTCTGCTATATGCTCCACCAGTATGGAAAATAAGATACAGAAACGAATTTGAGAACTTCCAGACTAAGAAAACTGACGAACTGTGCTTCTTTAACACCACGCTGGATGCTAAGGCTGGAAACAGTAGCAGTAAATATCAAGTATCTATTATTTAAAGCAGTGCTGAGGTTCGTGCAGGCAATTCTGAGCAAACGTTAAGAAACCATTCTACATAACTACTACATGGAGATGAAAACTCAAAGAGAAAAAAAATATAACTGGTTTCTACAAGTAAAAGCAATGTATGTTGAAGCGAACATCACACAGCACTATGCGCAGCTAAATGAGAAATACATAGACAAAAACTATAAGATGACCGAGGAATACAAACAACACTGCATAAACAACGATGTGAGGATGATGCAGAATAATAAAACTCACTACCAGTTCAGAATATTTAAGACTCACGCGACCTGCTCAGATTTTTACGGGATTAGCTGGCAATGAAATAAAGTCAAACTAGTCCAGAGCCTAAGATGGCGACTTCCCAGGGTGGTAGTCAGAGGCAGAGCCACAACCCTCAACAGTATAATGTGGAGAAAAGAATCTAACTACTGTGAACTATGTAAGGGAATAGAAGATCTAAACCATACTATGTGTGAGTGTCCACACTACAAAGCCCCCAGACGCAAATTTCTTAAAAAAGTCATGGAGAGAAGATCAACTAGAAATAACTTTCTAGTTTGAAGCTTAATCAGAAATGGAAATCTACGATGTAAGCAGCTTTTAAAAAGAAGCAGTAAGATTTCGAGAATTTTTCTACCAATGCACAGCAGAGATGAATATCTAACTATAATAACAGTTACGAACCCGGAAGCACCCACCCAACGAATGTTAGGAAGTGTGTCTCAAACCAAGAAGAAACCTTAAAAGGTACCCCAGAGTCCAGAGTATCCCTGCAGAAGTTACATTGGACTGTAAGTAATATAATTTTTTATGATAAGAAATATGACTGAATCTTTGAAAAAGAACGTTGTATATATAATTTGACATTAGTATATCTGTGTTTAACCTCAATCAATATGTGTTGTGTGGGCCAAATGGCCAAATCGACAGAATGAATAAAATTATTATTATGATTTATATTATTGTTATGCATATTAGTAGTTCACTGGCCAGTGTCTTGTCTCCTTCTATAGAGGAGATACGAATTTAGGAAGTCGAGCGTGGAAGCTCAATGTGAATGTGTAAAAGTGAGCGTACGTCGTATGTTCTACGTACGCTAAAGCTAAATCAGTGCTCGTCTTCCTATGTGGTTGCAAAGGCGAGTCTTGTATTTGCAGTGACGGGCATTTGCATGCCCGCCACTAACAGAGTACGCTTGGATGTCGACTTAGTGAATGTGCGGGAAGATTGAATCCTGCAGCCACGTGTAGTGTGTGGGGTTGTCTTGGACGGGATATTTAACAACGATTATGAGCGCTTTATATGGTAGCAAAAACCACGTTTTATCAATGCTACAGAACCAAGCCATATTTAATATCAGTATTACTAGATTTGACTCATCACAATTACCGTCTATAATTAATTACAAACTTTAATTAATATTCCAATTAGAAGCTTTTCATAATATCAGCATTACTGTTACTATCAAATCTTACATATATAACAAGTACACTCTTTAAACAACAATACGATACAACTCTTTAAGCAGCATCACAATTACACTGTTTAATCAACATCACAATCTCACTGTTTAATCAGGAATCGGTCGCTACTTCGAAACTTCGACTTCGAAAATCTTTTTATCGAAAGTCCATATCTTCTAAAACGGTATCTTCGAAAAGCCACAACTTCGAATGTTTATGTTTAAAAATGCATAACTTCGAATGTTTGTATCTTAAAAAATCCAAAAGTTCGAATATTCACAACTTCGAATGTTTATATGTTCGAAAATCCATAACTTCGAATGTTTGTGTCTTTGAAAATCCACAACTTCGAATGCTTATAATCCACAACAAGCCACCATTTCTAACGAATGAGAATTTCACAAAAAAAAAGAACAACATCACTGGGAATTGCAATCCAGAAGCTATCTGCAGGGTACAGCTTCGCCAAGGCAACAAACAATTTACGCAAACTCAATTTGCGTGTTTCAAACATTGTAGCAAACTACCCTTCCAAAGACAGTGAGAGCAGATTTGACTATTTACGATCTATTTCGTACTGCATCTTAAACAAGGTAACTATCTTCACTACCTACTAGTAGACCATTCCCAATTTACAGTAGCATTGTGTTCACAATTTTTCTATATTTTGGCTAGTTCTAGTTGTAAAATATTTTTAATAATGTAATTATACGTGTTTGTGGAACTTATTTATAATATATATTTTATTACGTTTACTTTCACACTTGTCTTATAAAGATAATGAATTAGTGATTAGAGAAAGACGAACTTTATTAACAAAACAAAGCAATCACTGTCCTCTAACGAGGATAGCCCAACGGACTCAGTATAAGTATCAGATTTATTTTTTAACAAAGTTTATATTTACAACATAGGTTATATGTTGAAATAGATATTTCTCTACTTAAGCAACCTTCATTATTCTACAGGTTCCTCATTCCAAATTTCCAATTTCACAAGTTTCAAACTTTATTGCTATATGAAGGATACCATTCATTTTTCGCAATTTCTCAAAAAATGTGGAGCAATCGTATTTATGTAAACAAACCAAATGCGAAGACTCATCCGTGTTTAGATTTATTATTAGTATCAATACGTAGGTATAAATATGACTTAGAGTTATCAAAAGATAGAATCCGAACTGTTGACACATCATTTTATTTCTCACACTCATACTTTTCTTTAGCATCAAAATCTCTGGGCAGACGTCTCTAGACGATTTTCAATTTAGCTACAATAAAAGTATTCATCAGCGCGAACCTATTTTTATCACGTTAACAAGCACTTTTAGACTCCGATTTTGAATTTTCATCACAGTTAAAATTTTTAATTTCAAAGCCAATCAGTAAACATTTTACTGATTAGCTTACATACTAACAAAGTATTGATATTTTAATTAGTACACACTCTCAAGTTCACGACAGTTTCCTAATGACTAGTATCACATTCCATTGCATCAGCGATAAATTCCGATCTCGGGTGTTAACTGCGTCGCTTGCAATCCACCAAAAACTACAATATAAGCAATAAAAATTTCTTATTACAAGCACAAGTTTAATCTAAAATCATTACAAGTTCATTTTTATCTGTTTTGGCCAACAATAATAACATTGATTTTACAATTTGTTTTGAGCTTTTTTTCAAGTGTTTCCTTCTACAGCAATTCTCTGACTAATTCATGCACAATACGAGAGCCAGAATTCAGAAGGAAGGAAAAACCATACCATCCAACGTTCTCAACACATGCGTACCAGAAAGAAAACCACGGACCCTCACACTTACAAAAAGTCAAGACCCGCAAGGCACCGTTGCGAATACCAAGCGATTAATCTCTTGTGATTCACTTCACGATTCGAGTATTGATTCCATTTTACTAGATAACTCTGCACAATTACAGGACATTGAAGAAGCAGTAGTTTTTACCCTAGACAAAAGCACCTGGCCAGACCCAAGTGAATTCAATACACCGAGTCCATCCTCGCCTGTCTTATTGGAGTTTGTAGACATCACGACTTCCTTGGGCAACTACTCTGTAGATCCAGACGCATACACAATCTACTCTCTCTTTGGGGACGAAATCAAAGAACTATTCACCATTGACGTAAACAATCCATATCCTTACGTCATTTATCATGGTAATACTCACAATCACAATAATATTACAATGGTGTCTGTTGTCCCAACCAAACTTTGCAATATTCGGATTGAAACGTCTGGCTGTGACCGCCTCAACTAAGCATCCGAATACCAACAATGGAAGACATTTATCATGAACGCAATGACGACTAAACGCATCGACAAGATTATCCGCAAGGACACCAATGGACCACTCTGTGCGCCAGAGTGGTCCCTCGGGCGCAACCACTCCGGGCTCTCCAACTCAAAAAGAAATCGATGCTGAATCATACTATGAACAAGCCAACGACATCGCACTGGGTGTAATGCGAGCTACCATGCGACGCGATTATCGGGATTAACATAATTCGGTAACTGTTGCTCTTGATCTTTGGGATGCTCTCGAATTACAACTTACGCAGGTCTGTGAAACTTACAAGGAGAAAGCCTTTGAGGACTTCCAAGCACTCCCCATGGAGAACGACAAGGGTCTGGATTTCTGCCGCAGCTGAGAGGTCTCCATGCTGTCTGTGAAGCGCTAGGACGCCCGATCACTCCGGAAGACCTTCTCTCAAGAGCACTCCGCGGAATCCGGTCCATTAAGTACATGACACTCATTACTACCTAGAACTTTCAGGACAAAGGCAGGAACACCTGGCAGAACTTCATGGAATCACTCACTGTCTACGAGTCACAATTTAATGGCCTTATCTCCCAGACCACACTAACAAGAATGTTTTCTGCCCACAATAATCAACCACCAGCGGACAACCATGATCTATCTCAATTTAAATGGCAACTTGTTCCAATCAAAGGTAATGGTAACAATCGTAATAACAATAATAAACATTACAAAGGCAATAACAATAATGGGCGCAATAACAACAACATTCGCAACAACAATGGAGGCAACCAGCAACAAGGCAATCGTAGCAACAATGGCAACGGCAACGAAAACGGCAATGGAGGCAACAGGAACAATCGCCCCTCCGAACTCCACGAGGCGCCTGCTTCCAGTGCTTCTCCCCGGACCACAAGAAACAGGACTGCCCTGTCTGGTTAAAACGCCAAAAAGATGCAAATGATGCAGGAATACTACCTCGGGGAAAACATGCACAAGATGGTAACAATAATAATCAAAATAACAATAACAATAATTCCCCTAACAATAATCAACAGCAACGCACAAATCAAGTCGCTGCTATGGCGAAGATCACCGCTGGACTCCAAATAATGCCCGCCAAGGACGGGATTATTTTATACCCACAAGAACACATCTGAATCCTGGCCCAGTTAGGAATCAAGACGGCTAAAGAAAATGACTCGGATGTTTGGTACTGGGACTCTGAAGCGGAATCCCACATGGTGGAATGTGCATCATGGTTCAGTGAGCTCCACAATTTACAGAACACGATTACGATTACAACTTCCAAGGGGTATGACTTCTACGGTACACAGGCATGCACTGTAGTCTTGGAAGCCTGGTCCTACGGTGAATGGAAGACCATTGTTCTGAAGGATGTTCTCTACTTCAAGGGGGGCATGAATTTGTTTTCACAACGACGACTAGTCGCTGATGGATACAGATTCTGGGGCACCCGAGACTTCATGAGACTAGAACGAGGACATAATGACGTATGCTATGAAGGAGAAGCAAGCTACATGCAAGGTATGCACTTAATGCGATTTCAACGCGTATCTACTTCCAAACAACGATCATACAGGATAAAACAGGTACAGCATATTATTTTTCGTCTTCACGAACAATTGGGTCATGTTAATTTCAAATTGATCATAGCTACACTGGACAAGAAGACAGTACACTACACTGGTGCTCTGGAGGATGAATACCACTGCCACATCTGCGTGAAAGCCAAGGGGACTTGCAGATCCTATACCACATCCCCAAAACCGAAGGCACAGGTGGCTGGTGAACTCATACATACGGACTTGGTTTATGCTCTCGACAATTCTCATCAGGGTAATAGATATTTCCCACTCAAAACAAATGACTTCACAAATTTCCGCACAGTCTACTTTCTAAAGAACAAGGACGCGGAGACAACCCTTAAATGCATAAAGGACACAGTTGCCATGATGGCCCGACAAGGGTCAGAAAATGGTTATGACAAGATCAAATCCTGGACTGTCAAGAGGATAAGAAGCGATCTAGGCTCCGAATTCGATAACAACGTTTGGACCGCATGCACTGAGGGACAAAGCATAGTGCACGAACTCACTCTAGTCGCTGCTAAACAGGCTAACGGGAAAATTAAACGGGACGTTAGAACTGTCAAGGACATGGCTCGAGCAATGCTAATTGAGTCTCGCCTCCCGGAGGCCCACTGGAAGGATGCAGTTGGGCATGCGGTTTTTCTTATCAACAAATTATTGAGCTCCACCAACACCATCAAGACTCCACACGAACTGGTTTTCGGTAAGAAAGTTAATATTTCCAATTTCAAAATATTTGGATGCCCAGCTGCAGGTAAAGAAGTAAACAAGACTCTCAAACCACGGGCTCAACGCACACGTGAGAGATGGTTCGTTGGCTATGAAAGCATCAGGGAAGCCAAGATTTACGACCCTGACGAGAAGCAATACTTTTTCTCCATTCACGTCGTATTCTATGAAGACCTCATCCCTGTCTATCCCAAGCCAGGCGTGACAGCATATGCCATTTTTGAGAAACAATCAGAAATAGACAAGAACCGACGGGATTTCATTGACAAAACAAAGATCCATCGAAACTCAAATTCATCCCTTCCTAGACGCTCAAACTGGAACAACAGTCAACAGGACTCAGGCGAAGAAACTGACACTATTTCACAATCAGGTGACGAAAGTCCATATGTAATTAATAGCGATTCTGACAATGATGTTGACTTACCAGTATAAAATTTATCCATCCACCCACTGAACATCCCACCCGTTGGTGGAGAAGCCAACGGCAGCAATACTGTTGAAAACCGAGTCAGTCATAACAATCTCATCTGCCGGGATTTCGGATACAACTGGAATCAAAATGTAAAGGAACAACAGTCCCTGGACGTACAAATTCATCGACAAGAATTCCATCCTGTCCAAATTGAAAATAATACTGATGCAAGATGTTCCAGCCATATTGATGTACCTACACCACAAGAAAAGGCTAACATCATCCAAGCTCTCAAGAACGTAGGTAACCAGAAAAACATTTTAACCCAAAAGGGAAGAAAAACTTTCCGTCCTGCTAATTATAGGAACTTCTAACGATCACAAGCCGCGATGCACACCGCCCCACCTCTGGACCTACCAATGACTGAGATGAAAGACCAGGCTGCCCGATTACAAATTGAGGAAGAAATAGCAGAAGCTCAAATGGATATCAAATTACCTAAAACTTTCAAACAAGCAACCGAAAGACACGACTGCCACGAATGGGAGCAGGGGATGTTCCGTGAAATCCTCTCCCTCCTACAATACGAGACTTGGGATATCGTTGAACGGCCACCAAAGTCAACTACCGTCCTTGGCAACAAGTGGGTTTTTACGAAGAAACCAGCCACAGACGCTCACCCAGATGGACGTTACAAAGCAAGACTGGTAGCTCAAGGTTTTAATCAGGTTGAAGGCATTGATTATCATGACATTTATTCTCCAGTAGCTCGCTACGAAACCATCATGGCGATTGCAGCATCAGCAGCCATCAACAATTGGACTCTCTGGAAACTAGATGTGAAGACTGCATTCCTAAACAGTCTCATCAAAGAAGACGTGTATATGGAACAACCTATTGGATTTCACACTGCTCGCCGGAGCGAGTACGTATGCAAGTTCAAGAGGGCATTATACGGGCTTAAACAAAGCTCAGCTAACTGGTATGCGGAATTCTGCAGTTGTCTCAAGTCAGCAGGTTTCCACCCAAGTTTTTACGATCCATGTCTTTTCAAGCTTCAAAAAGATTATTCCGATTCATATGTAATAATGGCTGTTTATGTTGACGATGCATGGTTGGCCGGAAATGACATACAATTCATGCAACAAATTGTGGATGTGATCTTAAAACCCTACAAGTTAAAGGTAAACAATTGCCCAGAAAAATTATTAGGTATGGATGTACACATCACTCCAAAGGGGATCGGCCTTTCCCAGCATACATACATAGAAAAGGTGCTTAAAAGGTTTGGAATGCAAAATTGCAAAACCTACCTCATTCCAATGATGACTGACGGTATGCGGAAGGCAATCAAAACTGGACCGAACGAGCCGAAATTCAATACCAACAAGGAATTCCGTAAATACATGGAAGAAGAGCTCCATCCATCCGACATGGACTACCTGGACAGATCTGCGCATCGACGAGCACTGGACAGCGGCATCCCATTCCAGCAATTGGTCGGCTGTCTTCTCTTTATTGCTCGAATCACAAGGCATATGTAATGTCAGATTACATATGCTGTTGCAAGACTAACCAGTGTAGCTGGTTAGTCTTGATGCATGACATAGTTACTTATATGACTTTATGGAACGACCAGGTACAAGAAATTCAATACATTCTTTCTTACGTTGTTTCAAAATTAAACATTGGGCGAACAGTAATTCAAGACACCAAACGAGCATGTGATTCAAGATGTATGGGCTCACGATTATTTGAGATCACAGCGTAGTATACTGGTCCTCACCAAACCGTTTTGCTACAACATAACCATGCACAACTTTGTGATACCACTTCTCCGACTCCGGTTCCTCAAATAAACGGAATAGTAGTTCGTCTACAGAAACATCCCTCACATTAAGCACGAGAGGTACCGTAAATGAAACAGCGTCGCTTACATGTTTGTGCAAGTATATAATGGTTTAACTTCTATTTTAGCTCTTCATATTCTTGAAACGTTTACTTGTATATTAATCTTCTTAAGAACGCTTCGGCAAGAAAGTCACTCATGGGCAACAAATTAATTTAAATCTGAAAAACAAAGGGCCAAAAAAAGTATGCCCAGAATGCCTATGTGTGACATGTCCCAAAGTGTGACCGGGTGCCAGTACTAGTAGACCCGGCCACTTGACCAAAACCAATGCAATGTTAGTTTACCATTGAGAGTGGACATTCTTCTTTACTCGTCATAAATTTTTGATCGCGAAACAAAAGCATTGAAACCAGACAAAAATCATGAAGGAAGCAACTCGTTTCAACTCACTTTTCAAATTCTATCAGTCGTTTTTGAATTCTGAAAAGTTTCAAAACAATTTTTTTTCTAGTAAATTAGTTGTTAGTATAAACACTAGTCGTGTAGTAGTAGTAGTAGCAACCTACACTCTGCTGTGGGCATGACGCACCATGGGAGGGATTGAATTTATTGACAGAATTTGGGGGTTTTACAGAATTGTTGGTAGGAGTTCCGAGAGTGAGTAAATACATATTGTTTGTAATTGGATGGAGTAAATTTTGTTAGAATAAAGTTAGAATAAAGTTAAACTAAGCCTAGGTTAAAGGTAAGTATTATTAAATGATGAGGAAATTATTATTATTATTATTATTTAATTTTTGTTTTAAAATTTTTAACAGACAAAAGTGATTGGAATCTAGGTAAATTGAATTAAAAATTAGCATAAACTTAAAAATTTAAGTGGCAATTAAAGCAAAGTAGTAATTTGTGTTTTGTTGGTCATTGGAGCAGACGCGGTATATCATTGATTAGTCGGTAACGTCAATGAGGGAGTAATGAAAGAAAGAAAGGGTGTCCATATTGAGTGGAGGTGCATGTCCGCAAGTCGACGACACCCGAGAAATGATACAATATTATATTCGAGTTGGAGTAACTGGAGGTTCTTCTCTTTCCCACGTCAGATATACTGCCGTGTGCTGGAAAGAAAAGAACAAAATCAAGGCATAAGCTTTTACTATATGAATATAAGATAAAGCTAATAATAATGAGCTTTTGAGCAAGAGCGTGTGGCTTGATAAAATATGCCGAGTGTGAGTGCTACTGTGTGTGACCTAGGTCAGGACCACCAATCGCGAGCTATTAGGATTTCTATAAGGGCTTACGGAATCAGAAGTCCAGTTTTACTGCCGCTTTAGCGATGGCGGGGCCGTGTGGTTGGGCGTGGGCCCCGAGTGGATGGCTGCGGCATGTTTATAAGTGCGGAATAAAGGCCAAGCAATAACCGGAAGTTCGAGCACTATAAGGTGCATAGTGACAGGCATCCAGGCTTCATGCTGGGAGGCTGCGGTAAACAACTAGGTGTTGTGCTGGTTTAAATATGCGTTCACTGCCTGAAGCTGTAAAGAGTCTGTCGCGAGGTTGTTATAGTCAAAACCATTTTGTTTTGCCCAGGAATCAGAGTGACCCATGGTGGCTCGAATGAGCTTAAAGAATTGCTCTAGGGCAAAAAATGTGATAGAAGTGGCTACCTGGGACATGATGGTTTAGAGAGAAATAACAAAAGAAGTGTGAGCACGATAAGGAGCGACACGGTCCTCACACAGTGGGGCCTGTATAAGGAGTCTAGGCTAGGTTTGGTTGGGTAGGTTGGTCGACTGGAAATAAGCTCGAAGTGATGAAGAAATGTTGAGCTAGGGCGGTGAGGATGAGTGTGCGGATGAAACTAAAGTCCTGCCAGTCTGGTGTTTCTAGATTATTTTCATAACAAACAGTGTCACACACTTTAAGTCTACAAGGTACATTCGTAAGTCGATCATTTCACAGGAGACGCATTCCTGCAGGAGGTGTTTGATGGATACAGAGTGGGTTTGACAAAGAGGACATGGGGTTTCCTTGGCTGGGGCTGGCACTTTGATTAGTTAGTTTTGGAAGCCGGAGTAAATTTGTTGTTGCCTGAGTTGGCTATAAAATCTTTTGTTGATAATACTCACATCTGTTAAAAGATATGCAGCGGCGGCGGCATCAGTGTATGTGTACGGCACATACTGTGAAATTCGGACGATGAGCACATTCGTAAATACCGGTCGTTAGCTTGTTCGGTTTCTGCACTAATTTGATGGTAAATTGAAATGTGTGTAATAAAGTCGGTATGTGAATCTTCAAGAATGTCGCCTAGGCCATATGGAATCAGTTTATTAACAATAACCCCGTACCAAGTGTCGGAGTGTTGAGAAAAGCGGTTGAATCGACTCTTGAATTCAAAAAATATTTGTTTTGTGTAGCGGTCATGTTTTATTAGGTAGATATGCATAAGGAAATTAAATGTTAGTTTCCAGATGCTGTAGGCAAAAGCGGGGCGGCCAAATTCCGTTTGGATGATGTAACCAGAAATGTAGTGACTCAGCGAGTAGGTACGACGGTAGAAGTGGTTTTGGATTGGTTCGAGAAAGGCGATGCGGCGGATGCCCCAGGTCGGTACACTTTAGAATACGGTGCACTTTACTGTAGTTTCGAACAGAGTAGAGATGTGCTGATAGGACTGTATGCTGCATTTTTGGATGGTTTTAATAGTGATGATGAGGGCGGCATCATCTTCTGAAACATTTTTCCAGCACTGTACTACAGTCAAACACAAAGGAAAGGCCCCCCTCATCACCACTATTAAACACTAGTTATGTTGTCAGCTTATTAGTGTATCAAAACTAGAAAATTTATTTTGCATCTCTGAGTGACTGTTGAAAAAACCAAACCGTGTCGGCGGTCCTAACTGTGACCTATGTGAACTGCTTGATGGAGGAGCCCCAGTTCTCTGGATGCAAAAATGACTGACAGAATTTGAAAAGTACATAAGTGGAAACAGGCTGGTCAAAATTTTTGCTACTCTAGTCTAGTCTAGTCTAGTCATTTATTTTTTAAGCACCCGCTAGTCTAGTCACGCTGTTTTCCTGACATAAATTGTCTAGTCTAGTCATCTATTTTTTAAGCACCCGCTAGTCTAGTCACGCTGTTTTCCTGACATAAATTGGGTAGTCAGCACTAAAACCTACTCTAGTCTAGTCTAGGCAGCACTAAACCTACCATAGTCTAGTCTAGGCAGGACTAAAACCTAGTCTAGTCTAGTCTAGTCTAGTTAGCAAGTTGCCTATCCTTTAACATGGAAAAAATCGTGGGAAGTCTAGTCTAGTCATTTTGCCCGGAGGTTCTTGCTGGTCTATTCTAGTCTATTAAAAAAAATCGACCAATGGCTAGCCTAGTCTAGTCTATTCAAAAAAAATTCGACCAATGGCTAGTCTAGTCTAGTCAAACCGGTCAAAAAAGCCAAAAAGTCTAGTCTGGTCGCTAGTCTAGTCCGACTAGACTAGGCCAGCCTTGAGTTGAAACGGGTTGCTTCGTTTACGATTTTTTCCTGGTCTCAATCTTTTGGTTTCGCGCTCAAAAATGTATGACGAGTAAAGAAGAATGTCCACTTTCAATGGTAAACTAACATTGGTTTAGGTCAAGTGGCCAGGTCTACTATTAGTGGCACCCGGACACACTTTGGGACCTGTCACACATAGGCACGCTGGCCTTAATGGTAAATAAATGGGGTCCTAGCCCGGTCACACATTCGATTCTGTGTGTCACACATAGGGCACCTCAGCTTTTTTGAAATTCCTTGAAACTCGAAATAACTTTAAATAGTATTTGTTCGTTCTGATGTTATACGTTCCGTATATTTTTTTAGGAATAAATAAAAGTCTCGAGCACATGCAGATATATTTGTTGTCTATGCGTGACCATTTGTTCAGAAGTTATAGCCTTCGGAACATCTACCTTAATGAACCCTGTCACACATAGGCACTCTGAGCCTAATTTATTTTTCTATAAGCTTCGGGAATCACAAATTTTTATTCGTTTTGAATGGGATTGGTTATTTTTAGTATGGGGCACTGAATAAAAACCCCGTTTAAAGGATCATATTAAAACTGGTCGTTGGTTTTCATGTTTACGAAATTTTCAAGCCAGGTGCATGGAGTTCTAGATTAAAATTTGACATAATAAGCGAACAACATTACAGAGACTTACAACACCAATTTTTAAGAAAAGTTTTCAAGTGTGTATGTGACGTGAAACCTAAGTACCATTGCATTCCTAGAATACATACATTTCTTATTTTGCAAGATGCTGATTTTCACTATTTTGCTGTTTTTTTGCAGGGTTTTCCTTTTACACGGGCTGGTCTGTTTTCTTTGTGTATTTATTAAACGGTTGCATCTTCCTTGTGCTATCGAGAAAAAGGAAAGGGGAAACGAACGACGGATCTTTTGAGGATGGAGCTAGAATTATTGGCCGCTAGCCCCGTTACTTTATTCTGTAGTAATAATATTGAAACTGGATAAATGAACTTATTATTATGTAACCCCAACTATCATAAATGTGTTTCTGTCTACAAAATAGCTACCTACCTGTATTCATTGTTTATTTTTCTTCCTTTCAAGTAATGTATTCATCTACATATATTGTGTGTACGCACAATTTTGCTTTTAATGCACCCCTCTCATACCTGAAGACGCTTTTTACGTGACAGTACCGGTCAGCCCAGACCAGTCCTGAGCCATAGGTGAGAGCCCCGAGTGAGTGGAGGAACCACCTCAGCAAGAAAGTTCTCCTTAAGTCCCTTACACTCAATGAGGGGAGGGGAAACAAATTTAATTTCAGTCTGAGGGGACGGGTCGGTGAGAGCAAAAATTTCTAAACATTTGTGGGGAGTGTAAATGTCTGCTGGATTGCCATCAGTTGAAATTTACATAAATAGCTTGGTGGCAGCTGGCGGGCCTCATTCTGGTATGAGTGGAGGAGATCCTTCAGCACGAAAAGTCTCCTCAAGGGTCCTCCACTCAATGAGAGGAGTGTGAGGACACAATTTTATTTCGGTTTAAGTGGAGTGGAGGGTAAAGGTAAAAATTCACAAACAATTTGTAGGAATCGGCTGGCGGGGGAGCGAGGTGAGCCAAAAAATTAGGATAAATGTGATGAGAAAGAAGGGTGAGGGCAGAAAGAATTTTTGGGAAGTGCTGGGTGAGGACCAAGTCCAATGCCCATCTATGATCCGGGCTCGCTGCCTGTCCTTTAATTCTGTAATGTAACAGTATTTCAGCCAAAATCCATTCGAGCTCCACCCGTCCAGTTGATTCGCCTTCTCTTATCTTATTTAACATCCCACCTGGGATATGCCGGGTTCTCAATTCGGGACCTATATGACCTCAGTAACAGTATTTATAAACACCTCTTTGAAACAAAGATGGCACTTAAGGCACATGCAGATAACTTTGAGACCTCAACCGTGTATGAATTTTATGTTAATACATTACCGTTGCAGCAATAAAGAATAACATTTGAATAACTGAAATTCTATAATTAACTATTGTTTCCTTTAATCATACACGGAGATGGTTTTAACTGTCAAATAATTGTTTCTCTCAATTACTTTTCTAAAAAATAAGCTTTACGGTCTGTCGTCGTCGATTTTCGCCATAGTATTTTTACTAGCGGATACATACTGCCTTTTGTCGTCATTTTTCGTCATAGCATTTTACAGGAGCATACTTATTGCTATGAAGATGCCTACTCGTCTGCACTCCACAACAATGTGAGCTAAAATGCATTATGGCATATCTACCTGGCACGCTGCGCTGCAGAGGTAGGATTACCCCAGAAGTTGGCCAAAAGTAGATACCACATATTCGTAGATCATACATTGTTCTGGCGATACAAGAGGTATCTACCCGTTATTGGCGAATACCAGTATTTAACGGGTAGATACACCGGAAAAAAGTTAAAACTACGAATATGTAGTATCTATTTTTGGCCAACTTCTGGGGTAATCCTACGCTGCGCTGTAGACAGATATGGATTTCAACAATTGCTTCGACTTTGGTATCGACTGCATGCATTGTTTGGCTTAGCGTGAGTATGGATGGAGCTGTAGGGAACTTCATGCTGTAAGATAAGTAATTATGCCTTGAAATAAGCGGTCAAGATATCTATTAATCGGGTAATTTTTGGACCGCGCTCAAACCGTTACCGACACCGGACTGAAGAACTACAGAAGAATTACCGTCGGTTTCCCTATTTCATCAGCAACTATTGCCTCCGTATTCTTCACTCCAATATTAATCGCGCCGGACGTCTGGGATTTTGTCTCTTGTAAGTACTAACAACAATTTTGTTTGATTTTACTCATTATTCGGGATCAGCAACAAATTAATGAAAACAACACCGAATAATGATAAATTACAACCATACAAATGTAACTTTAAGATTTCTGTTCTGGTTTGTGATTTATTTTTGCCGAAAGAAAACCGTTTAGGCCATCAGGGGAAGTGGCGGATAACACGCAGCAGTATGTCAGCCATATTAGTTACAGGATAGGCATTGTTGTCGAAATTCGGCAGCAATAAATTACAAACCAGAACCAAAATCTTATACTTACAATGTAATAGTCTTATTTTTAATTTAATTAGTAGTAGTAAAGGATACTCTTCCTTACCGACATATCGCCCATGGAAGGATCATAATTTTTATTTGCTGCATAATTCTTTTATATTGCAACACAGTATTACGCCAGAACTCGTATGCTTGTGAGATTCCGATGGAGTTCTCCCTCGCCTACTCCTTCAACATCCCTCCCGGGACATGGCGACGGGTCACGGTCACTCACTAGCGCTCGTAATCTCTGACTACGACCCCTCCTTAGGCCTTACTGCGCGTAGACTCCTTCTCTAACGAAGATGAGTAGTTTTCTCGATGCAGGTTCTTGGAATCCCGGTTTTACTGGTTCTCCCAGGTCGTCTCACTGGTTCCGAAGGGTTCTGACCCGATGATGAC
>JAQFZC010001221.1:0-32819 GCA_034695205.1 Dicyrtoma fusca
TTTTTCCTATTTTGTCCCTTCAGCAGATGGACCACGGTGATAGAACCGATGAGAGAACCGGATTAAATTTGAAGTCACGTTAATCAAACAGTGAGTGCAATCGGTGAGCAACGTGAGAGAAATGGAAGGGAAATAAGAGAGAAACAATGAATGCATCGCAGACTTGTGACACGATTGACACCCCATACTATAAGACTATATATCGTTCACAGTTTAGCATGGCTCACGCTGATTCCTGCCCGTTTCAGTATGCGTTGTACACGGTAGGCAGTGCGCTGGTACACTGAATTGTTCAAGTTGAGATCTCGTGCTCTCACTGAATCCCTTCATAATTCAAAGCAGACGACCGACGAAAATAACATTAACAGCATCATGTACGTATAATGCATCGACTGCTACATCTTCCTGCCTATACATGCTGCAGCTTCGAATCTTTCAACAGCCAAAATCCGAATTTCAAATCGAAACCCAGCCCCTGAATTCGTAGTAGTTGAAATACTTAAATATTCTAATTTTTTTTGCATCCCATTCAAAATTCTTCTTCCGATTTATAAATTTAATTGCATCCTTATTAAGTCATAGGTCAAATACCAGAACCATTAAATAAATAACGAATTAAAGTAGGTATCCCAATTATAATAAAATTACTAGCTTTATCAAGTTTACTGTGCAGCCGCCTCTCATTACAGTGCGGTTGCATTCTTCGACGAAGGCCAATAGATAAGGTTGAAGGTAGGTAAATTGTTATTTATTTAAATAAATAAGTCCATTCATTTCTCAAACTTTTATGGTCAGAAACGTCTGGCTACCTATATTTTATTATTATTTATTATAGCTGCTTGTACATAACGGTGCAGGTACATAATTATGCCTTGAAAAAAAAATTTATTTTCAGTTTTTTCTTCTCTTCTTTCCTTTTTTCGTTATGCGACTGGAACTCAACTACTGCGATACCATAACGTAGGTGCATACACTTTGGTCTCATTTTCCGTAGCTGACAGTTTAAAGTTGAGTTTAGATCTCAACAACCAGTTTAAGATTTAAACAGCAGCTATTAAACGTGTGGAACAAACGAATTTGTGTTTAAATAACACCAGTCTTTAGCAAAAACTTTAGTCATTCCTGTTCGATTTGTGATTAAAGTGTGTGTTGTTAAGTCTTAAGTGTTATGTATGAGATATTAATTTTTAACTGAGTGTGAGTATTGTTATAGTTTTGAACATGAATTTCATTTATTATTTTTACTAGTTGCTGTTTAAAAATTAATACTTTGCGTAGATCTGTTTCAGGTAGTTTTGTACAATAAATTTGCTGTATACTAATAATTACTTTGTATTTGTTTATTTTAGATTTTACTTTAGATTTGGACCTACCGTCAACCGGTTCCCGTTTTTAACCGTTGGGATTACTTTAATGACAACAATTCTCGGCCTTGCTTCGTCTTTTTCGTTTGAAGAATCGTCAGTTTCTCCAACTATTTGATTCAGCAGTACTACATTCGTCTAATTAAGGTAAATAAAAAAATTTATTATCATTTACTTTGCAGCTCTAGATTCATAGCTACGTTTTATTTTAATAAAATGTTTTTCCGTTATTTCTATCCTCAATCATTATTAGCTCTTAGGATACGTTAATTGACCTGCAGCTGCAGCTTGAGGTACATTGCAGTTTGAGTTTTTAACAGTTGACAGGGCTGTGTTGGAAATAAATTGGATGACTTAATAAATACTTAATTTTATTTTTTCAGATATTGACCTTATCTTTTTCGGGGACTTACCAATATAAATCTAAGGAGACAGCTCTCGTGCTAATTAAAACCTGTAAATTAAGGTTTGCTAGAAACTGCTTTCATTTAAACACAAATTCCTTTGTCCCACAAATTTAATAGATGCTGTTTAAATCGTAAACTGGTCGTTAAGATCTTCAATCAACTGTCATTATCAGCTACGGAAAATGAGACCAAAGTGTATGCACATATTGTCAAATTTTTTCGAAACTGACACGGAGAAAGCGATTTGAAATCTCTTTTGGCACGTACCCATGGGTTCGTGCGACCCATGCTCCATGCTTTATGGACCATTTAAAACTTGGGAAAGCCTCCTCCGTGTCCATTTTGAAAAACGCTGACAATACGTTATGGTATTGCAGTTGTTGAGTTTCAGTCGCACAACAAAAAAAGAGAAGACGAGAAGAAAAAACTGCAAATAAAATATATTTGAAGGCATAATTATGTACCTTCAGCCGTTATGTACAGGGTGCCTTATAACCGTTGCCACGGAGGTTAAAAATTTAATAATTTCTAAAAATCGAAATTGTCCTAGATTTGTATTCATAACTTTATTATTTTAGAACCGATTTTAAAACTGATTACTCTACGAGATTCGCAATAAGCTTTTTGACGATATGTTATAACATGATTGCGCGAATTTTCTGGTTTGAGCAGTAGATAGGGAGGAAAAGTTATGAGCCACTCCGTACAAGCAGCTACAATAAATAATAATAAAATGTAGCCAGACATTTGTGAGCATAAAAATTTGAGAAATGAATGGATTTATTTATTTAAATAAATAACAATTTGCCAATCTTAAACCTTATCTATTGGTTTTCGTCGAAGAATGCGACTGCACTGTGATGAGAGGCGGCTGCACGATAAACTTGATAAAGCTGGAGCTTCAAGTAATTTTATTATAAATAGAGATACTTACTTTAATTAGTTATTTATTTAATGGTTCTGGTATTTGACTTATGACTTAAAAAGGCAGCAATTAAATTTATAAATGGGAGGAGGAGAGAAAGCTATGCTAAACTGTGAACAATATATAGTCTCATAGAGATGTATGGGGTGTATTTCTTGTAACAAGTCTGCGGTGTGCACACTGATTCTTGAACATTTCTTTCCTTGGCGGTCTTAGGTTTTTCGTCAACAGCACTCGCTGTTTGCTGAACCTGACTTGAAATTTAATCCGGTTCTCTCTCTGTCTGTCCGTCTTGCATCTACCGGTGCGACAAAATAAGAAAAACAATTTTCCAGCCTTTGAGTTCGCACACTGTTTCCAACAAAGATCAGTGGACGTTCTTCGCTGACACTTCCGGCCAAGAATGCTTCAGCTCGTAGGCAACATCACCTCTGTCGCCCCTTTCCCAATTTTCCTTGAAGCCTCCCCATAAAGATGTCCATTTCTTTATGAGTTGAATGCTATAAAGAATTGCACAAACTCAGGCGCGCAGCTAGGAGGTGGGGGTGCTCTTATAGGCTCTAGACCCCCCCGAAATTTTTAGGTTTAGACTAGATTGAATAGGCCAAAATTTTTTTGATGACCAAAAATATTTTACACTATATAGAAGACACACTCCCCCCCCCCTCCCCAAGAAAATGAGAACAAAATGAAGCTTTAATTGCGTATGGTTTGGTTTGTGAGTATGGTATGAAGAGACGAATGAATGATGAAATGATGACGCATCTTCCTTTGTCTACGTTAGATTCCATACTTTTTTCGTTTAACCTGGTAAATCACCGAATCATCTTTATTGTGTCAACTGAATGATTTATGACGAAACTACGTGTAAACACCATTGACAAGCCATAATACACCGCTCTGAGCACTCCTCCGTCTGTCTGTATGTCTCAAGTGAATGATAAATATGCTGGAAGGGAAATGTAAGTTGATCTGACCGCAGAATAATTTATTATTATTGTTATCTATTTATTAGTATTATTTCAAAATTGAACTGGACACTGGGATGCTGTTATGCTATTACATATATACTAATATGATCCGTGTCAACTTTTGCATAGGTTGACGTGATAAATTGAAGGCATAGGTAAATCAAATCTTTTAGTTTTTTTTCATTCAGAAGAAAAGTTACGGCTGTATTTGGCGGTCACTATGTGCACAAGTACATAATTACAAGTAGGTACCGTAAATGTCCCACTAGAATTCGGATAAGCACCTAATTAATTCAAAATTGTACTACTGTAATTTTACCCAGGTACATACATTGGATTTGACGGGATGTTAAAAATCAAAAATCAAACCCATTCATATTTACTTCTTAACATTTACGTACAACTGCATTCAGTATATTTATTTGGAGCAGACAGTATTGTGTCATGCAAAGCTTTTAGCCGTCACTCTTCAAAGCAAGGCATAGGCAGACTTTAATTCTTTACTAAGTTTACTATTAGTTTGTGACTTTTGACGTTAGCTTTGACTTTAGTGTCGACTATTAATTTTTTATCCACTTCGCGCGTGCCATTAGAGAGTGAAAGGACTGAATCAGTAATAGTTAATCATTAATGTTAAAATGAACCACACAATCAGCATTACTAAACCAAACAAACAACTATCTAAAGTATTTTGTTCGGTGATTTCCCTTTCCGTTTACATTAGTACTTACAGTATGTAGTATCAACTTTTTTCCCCACAAGTGATAGTCATACCTATCATCAGCAGTATATACCCTACCTCTAGAAAAATTATTTGTAGGGAGTGCTATATAATTATTATAGGTAGTAATAGGTACTTCTTATTCGTACAAGCAAAGTATCTACCTAATAACATAATTTATTAAATATATAACTAGAACACAATGCACATTCCGTTCAGTTTGAGACAGCTGTATTTCTATTTCTACCGGTTGGTTTTTCTATTTTGTTTGTTAATTAACGATGGGTGCTTCTCCGAGGATTCGTGTCCAGCTCCAGCCAAGGCCATGCCAGCAAATGAGCCGGTTAGAACAATTGATTTTTATTATGTAGCTATACTACTGTTGACTGTACTATTATCACTAATAAGATTCTAACGATTTATTAAACATAAAAAATAAAATAAAATAATTAATAAAAATAAATAATATTAATGGACACATTGGTAATCCATGGTACAGCCAGGCTCGAGGGACGTTCGAATCGAGTTGAATGAACAGTTGATTCATTCACTCATTGAGTTTCTGTCTGTAATTTTGTCGACTGCTTTTTGCTACGAACTGAAGCAACAGAAAAACAGAATGCTGCTGCACTGTCGAGCTCGAAGTCAAAGTCAAAGCCGGTCATTATTTCTGTGGATAAAAAGTAGCCTAGTCTGTCCACAATTAAAGTTATCTCATTTATCTGAAATTAAACCCTGTAACTCACTATCGCCATCGTCGATTGAGTGTACTTCAACAAGTTGTAGAAGTAGTTTAAATCAATTTGGAATTCAAGTTAAATTCAGGCAGACGTTGCCGTTGCCGTCATCTTCATCAGTAAAATCATATTCTTGGTTCAAGTGGAGTGGAACTGGACCTGGAACTGGAAATAAAGGGTGTAATAGTAGTCTCTTTAACTCGGTGGTCAGGGCCAGGAGAGTCAGTCGTAGTCGATTTTGTCAATTTCGCCAATTTCATCATCTTGGGAATAATATCTGTCAACAGGTAGAACCTTCTTGCAGAACCATGGCTGAACCCAGAGCTTTGAGCGTTAATGACCCAACCTCATTTTCTAATCCTGGTAAAGAAAATAAAGCTAATAAAATCAAAAATTGATAGATAATTTGAATTTATTTTTAATTTTAATTTTATTGGTTCATTTATTATGTTATGTAGGTAAGTAGGTACCCTTTTAGGTAATTGGTTGAATGGAACGAAAATGTTAGTTTACGTTTTTATTTTACATTTTTACAGAGGATGTTCGTGCTGAGAACATTAATATCAACTGGGATGTCGACTTTGAAAATAAAGTGCTGAATGGCTCCGTTGTTTATAACTTAATTGCTAGCAGAGAAGGAGTTGATAAAATTGTAAGTTAGAATTTGATTGTAATAATTTTTAAGCCGTTAGTAGTTGACGTTGTTGGTAATTGTAGTTTGTCTATGTATTGTGTTTCTGTCATTCATTTTATCGTTAGGTACATATCGTGTACTGAAATAATTCTAGATGATTTCTTTCCGTAGATTTTGGACGTTCGGGATCTTAAAATTCATAATGTCAAGGATTCGGAGGGTAAAAGTTTGTCCTATGAAATCGGGGAAGCTTACATGACCATGGGAAAACCTTTAACTGTCTCGTTGCCACCCCTCGTCGCTGACTCGTAAGTTCCTAGACAAAAATATGGCAAATATTTTATATTTTCATATACTTAAGTCATACGTACTTATGTAACTGCAATTTTAATATTAAGAGCTGACACTTGACTTTTGTTTGATTTTCTGTAGAACGGGTAGCCTTAGAACGGATATTGTGGTCGAGTATGAAACGACCCCCACAACTTCCGCTCTTCAGTGGCTTGCTAAGGAATTAACTGCTGAAAAGAAATTCCCGTTCCTGTACAGTCACACGGAGGTTATTAATTTTTAGCGTTGTACTATTTAGGATTCAGTACATACTATTAATATTTTGGAATAAAAATATGTAATTATTATTTTAATTAATTCGATTGTATTGTACACGTTTGACTGAATTGAAAGTAGTTCAAATTAGCTAATTGATTTTTGTTTATGTATTTTTAGGCTATCCATGCCAGAGCTTTGTTCCCATGTCAAGATACACCGTTTACAAAGTCAAGCTATTCTGCAGCTGTGACGGCTCCTAAGGAAGCTGTCGTTCTTTTCAGTGCCGTGTCATCGGGTGAACCGGAAGCTGTTGGTGATAGTAAACGGATGCATAAATATGTTCAAAAGGTACCGGTGCCTTCTTATTTGGTGGCCTTCGCGGTAGGTCTCTTGGAATCAGCTAATATCGGTCCACGTTCCAAAGTGTGGGCGGAAAAATCTTTGATTAACGATGCAGCTTTTGATTTTTCTGAGACGGAGCAAATGATTCAAGCTGCTGAATCTATCGGAGGGAAGTGAGTTATTCTTGTATTATAGAATTTTGAATATGCTCTGTATTTCCTTTGTAATGACGCTTGGTTTTTATCTAACTAGTAAGCGATGCGTGTTTACTGACATGTTTATTTGCTGCTTCAATTCTACAGATACGTTTGGGGTACGTACGATATTTTGGTTCTACCTCCAAGTTTCCCTTTCGGTGGTATGGAGAATCCTTGCTTGACCTTCGCAACCCCAACTCTGCTGACACATGACAAATCCCTCGCTAATGTCATTGCTCACGAAATCGCACATAGCTGGACTGGAAATTTAGTTACTAATGTAAACTTTGAACATTTTTGGCTCAATGAAGGATTTACCGTTTTCTTGGAGAGAAAAATCCTGGGCATCATTAAGGGAGAGCAAGAAAGGTACAGAACAATCTTGTTTTTGTATCTTTGGCTTTTCGAGATATATTGGATGTTTTCCTCTTGTAATGATATTGTTGCATTCATGTTTAAATTAATATTAATTAGACTTTCGAAGTACAAAATATTCGTTCCTTCAGGAAACAATAAACATTTCATATTTTTTCGTAGACAATTTGCATCCATTGAAGGCTGGGCGACTTTGGAGGAAACCGTGAACCAATTAGGGAAAGACAGTCCAATGACGAAACTTGTACTTGACCTCCGTGGTGTGGACCCCGATGACTCATTCAGTTCGATTCCATATGAGAAAGGCTACGTTTTTCTTTATTATTTGGAGCAGCAAGTTGGTGGAGCTGGTAAGTGGCGTAAATTATTTTCTTTCCTCAGCATCCCTTTATTACTTCATAAAAACATAAACTATCCAGTTCAATAATGACTGTACATATTTTTAATTTCAGCTGCAATGAACGGGTTCTTAAGGCAGTATGTAGAAGCATTCCAGTACAAGTCCATCGACTCTTTCGCTTTCAAGAAAAATTTTATACAGTACTTTGAATCCCAAGGGAAAGGAGATTTGATTAAGGATGTTGATTGGGATGATTGGTTTTACACCCCTGGAGTTCCTAAGCAAAAGCCTAGGTGCGTATTTAATATTGAATATACCTACCAACTCGTAGTTGCTGGTTACCTATAATATAGTTGTTTTGTTATACATATCTGTACCGGAACCGCTGACGTCCGATTAATTACGTAACTTAAGTAACTGTGTCATAAAATCATTTCTAAATGAACTCATTGTTATCTTTTTTGTTATTTAAAGCTATGACACGACACTGTATGACGCCTGCTCTTCCCTCAGCAAGCGTTGGTTGACTTGGGATGAAACAACCCCCAATCCGTTCACCTCCTCGGACTTGAATGACTTTAGCCCCACTCAAGTGCAAGCCTTCCTGCAGGACTTGCTCTCCTCCGGGAAAAGCGTGAGCATTGCCAAAGCTAAACTGATGGAAGAGCTGTACGGATTCAACAGCTACAGAAATGCCGAAATTCGCTTCAGATGGCTTCGAAATTGCATCAAAGCCCGATGGCGGGATCAGGCCTCTGTTGCCCTTCAGTTCGTAACGGATGTAGGACGAATGAAATTTGTCCGTCCTATCTACCGTGACCTGTACGACTGGGAGGAAGTCAGAGGTGAAGCCATTGAAACATTTAAAAGGAATCGTCCTTACATGATGTACGTGACGGCCTACACGGTCGCCAAAGACTTGCATCTTGATGAGTAAAGCAAATATCCCATAAAGTGTTTGCTACTGCTGCACTGCTTTAACAAAAATTTAGACGGCAGATATAATTTGATATTAAAAGTTTTGTAAAACCTGCTTCTGCCAATTTGTCACCCGTAATAAAGTTCACTTTAATTCTGTGAAATATTGACTGAAGTGAGTTTACAAATGCAGTAAAAAGGCTGATAATCTCATAAATTATTTCTTGCAAATTACTTGCATAATTTCAGCACTGCGCACTATCGTATCTATTAATTACTTATTAATAACTTGTTCCTTACATTTCTTGAGTCTATGGTTCGTAGAAACGAGAAAAAATAAACCGTTGTATTTTATTTCCTGTCCTACATTTCAATCGACTACTACAAAATACTGCGGGTTCCTTTTTATCCAACATAGGAACCACAAAGCTTTTCCCGGATCTGTTTGTCAACGAAGGGCGACTCATCTGATAAGTGAATGGATATTTCCGGTTTTTCAGTGAAGGAAAAGTTGAGATTTAAATTGCAACTCTTGTGGTTTCTCAAAAGTTAGTCGCAATTTAATTATGTTTCTCTATAAAATTGCATGTACAAACGTGCTACACAATCCATATGTGTGTCATAAGTATTTAGGAAATGGCAATAAATGAGTTAATACCAAGGGACTTTACAAATATAGGCACAATAGGACACACATAGAAGTTCAGATTTGTACTTCGAATTGAGGTCAAGGTCAAGTTCAAGGTCATCAAATCGAGAATGAATTGTGCATTTACAAGTGCTGTCCCTCTGGCTACGTTTTCGATTTTAACTCAACGACGGACGCAGCCGATCTAACTTGCCAGCCTTCCGGAGAACGAAGATGAACGCCCGCTCCCTACGATTCTAACAGACTGTTATTAACACGCAGCGATGCATCTCCAAACAACCCAGTGTAACCCTGCCCTACAGATTAGTAAATCGTGTTGGCCAGTGGTGCCGAAACCTCCACGTTCTCACGGGTATTTCCGGATCAGACGGGAACAAAGTAAAGCCAAGAACCAGTTAAGATATTTAATAAACGTGGAAACATGTGGCTAATTTGTTGTGCAAAAAGAGTGCGTTTTAAGAATTATTATGAAAGTTTGATCGCATACAGAAATGTAATATATTTTCAGTTGACGGTTGTTAGAGAATGGACGTTTTGTCTACCAGAACCCACAGCGAAATTCGTTAAAACTGGATCAAAGTTTTCTGCTCAATAACATCCATAACCAGTTCTATATACACATATATACAGGTAATCGAGTACAAAAACGTGTTAAAAATAATCACAAAGCTAATCAAGTATTATTTTTGTTTTTAATATATTTTTGGTTTACGTCTGAAGAACTCTGACACAGCTGTCACTAAAGAAGAAACAAGGATTTTACCGCTTCTTGGGCTATGCAGCCTTTTCTTAGGGTGGACCGCTCGTGGTTATTATAGTGAGCTTTGCCTTGGACGTACAGTATGGAAATGGGCCATTTCCATACAGGGTTCGGGTTTTTACTACAAAGGGTGTGTCGGTTCCTAGTATGTAAAAACTAGTAAATACATGGAAATTATGTAATTACTGGGAAAAACTCATTTCTGGGACGGTTTTATTGTGTTCTAAATGTGTTCTAAATGTGTTTCAATGAGTTCCAAATGAGTTCTTAATGGGTTTTTCCATTTTTTAGTTTTTCCATAAAAAGGAATGCTTACCATTCCCACCGTTTTTACTAGTTTTTACTACCTTTTTCCTACCTTATGTAATTACTACCTCCGAACCCTGGAAATGGCGGGTGATTAACTGCACTGCGTTAATTAAAAAAAATACACTAATTATCTCTACGTAAAGTTGATAGTAATAATGAGTTGGGCTCATAATTTTAGGGTGGACAGTGACTGTAACATAATTGTTCAGAGTTAGATACGGGGAGGTCCGTTGTTACTTGAAATCCGAAGCACAGGGGCTATGCTTTTAAATTATTTTCAAATGATACAATTACAAAAATAATTACATAGTTCAACACTTATTTTTTTTAAATAAGTGTTCGGTGGTGAATTATTTATTAAGTTATTTGTAGTAATGGGAGCGTTTTTCAGTTTGGAATACATTTCTTGGGCTGTTGAGTCTGACTATTCGAATATAGACGATATTCCTTGGATCTGGATTGCCCTGGACATGGTTAACTTTACATTTCGTGCAATACTAATTTTTATCCTCTTTGCATGCAAACGAAGTACACCCTTCAAACTGACCAAACTGATGAAGGGCAACCGTTAGCCTTCAAAAATATAAATGGCTACAATGACTATTTTTGTATATAAAAATTTTCAACCTATAACTACCTATTTCAAATATAGAGCTCACTAGTGATGTTTTGATTACTTTTTCTTAAGCACTTTGATCACGCATAGCAGCCATGTTACCAGAACAGGAGACGCAGTCACAAACATTCGGATTAAAATGTCATCTATAAACTAGCGAAGCGCCGTGTCACTGTCACTACGGCACAAGGCAAAATTGTACTAAACTCACAATGTAATTAACTAATTAACGTTTCCTTTGAAATAAAAAGTATTTTTCTTCTTTTGTACTGTTGCTCACACTAAAAATTAATTTAAAAATTCGATTAAGAGGATAGAGAAAAAGACACCCAAAAAGCTAGGACTGTCCACAGAATTTTCGCTTTAGCTCTGTCCAAACTTTTCTTTTGCACACAAAAATGATGAAGACGGCGATGGCTTGAAGTAGATTTGCCACATCGAAGATAATCCAGTACAAGGGAACGTTTTCTCCAGACTTGCTAAATGCCCATGCGAACACTTCGGAAATCCAAGAAACTCCCATAACACAGAATAGCTTCGCAAATAGAATTATTGACTTTTTATGGGCCTCATTAGAAGCCCTATGACTAGCTGCTATCCCATTTGCATTCCCAGACAACTGTACTCGATCTCTTGGAAGACGTTGACTAGTACGAAGAACTTTCGTCTCTTGGTGATGCTTGTAGAGAGACAGTGCTGTTAAGGTAAATAGCATTACATTGGTCACAATTAAACTTCCGATGGGGTAGTAAATGTACATTCCCTGGGCTTCCTTCGCCACGTAGCAGAACTTTTGTCCATAGTTGGGGGGCGGAAATATTTGTGTAATAAATTTGCCTTCCTTTGCCCCTGAGTCATTACTTCCGGGAGAGTGACTGTAAAATCCATAATCATACTCATTTCAATGGTAATACACACGTATACCTATTAAATAATATACCTAGTAGACCGAAATAATAAATTTTAAAATCATTTTGTACCGAGACAGAAGCGTGTCCATAGAAATGCCTAGTATAACGAACGCACCTGGAACTCCGAAGGCAAAAGTAGCATAGCACAAATAGTGTACAAGTCGTTTCTGAACTCTAATATTCCTGTAAACAAAGCTATTGAGTACATTTAACCATAATTACGACATAATGTGCTTATAATTGCCGTTAAGTATCACAGTATACTTACCTAAAAGTTCTCCACAAGTTGAAATTGATGACGGTCATCCAACAGAATGTTGATAGGAAGAAAAAATGCGATGACGTAGCTGAAAAATATTGATCAATCCGATAGACAGTTACTCAAACTTACAAACTCTACTTTTTTTTACAACAAATTACAACACAATAATAACATAATTTACCTAAAAAAAGACACCCAAAGCTCGGGGCACCCATAGTTTGGTCTCGAACATAAAGATGGGCCAGCCCAACAGTGAGTATCATAAAAAAATTGGACACAACTTCAGAGAAAATCGTCCAACCGTGCAAGGAATGATAATCCCAAATAATAATGTACACAATGACAGTGACAAGAAGGAAGGTGGCTGCCGTGAAAAGAAGACCGATGTAAACATCCTGTATAGCCCTCTATAATTGCATAGGTATTATTTTAAACGATTTGCATTAATTATTGGAACTTTGGAACGGTACAATTATTATTTCTAGCAATACAGCATTTAGGTAATATTACTTACTGGCTTTTTATAACCGGAAGAGTGAAAAACGCACCGAAACTTATTCGTCAGAGTGGCACTGTTGAATTTTTCAAGATGGTTGCTGTCACCGATGCGAGTATTTTGATTCATATGGTGTGCATCGGAAGAAGTTCTGAAACAGAATTTTTTATCCAAGTCCGATGCAAGGTTAGATAAGGACTGCTTTTCCGATGAGGTTTCATTCTTTCTTGACAAGAAATCTATCGAAAGGCTTCCTTCACGGTATGTAACCTGAAAATCAAAGGAAATAATATATGTATTACACAATTTTAAGGAACACGGAACACTCATTCATAAAATGCATTTAATATACCTACTTCGATCTTTTCAGTTAAACTCACCTCCAGGACAAAATCCAGATAATGTTGTTCAATGTAATCCCATATTGTTCTTTTGTGACTCTCATTTTGATAGATTTCCATGGTGACCGGTAGATTCTCTGGACTGCCCTTGCAATTCCATACAGTTTTCCTGAAATTGTGGTAAATTGATTAATGATTAGCTAACTTGCCCGTTTAGAATGCGTGCCTGTCAACTGTCTGTTGACTGGCAACTACAACATATTCAACTTTACGTCAATAAAAAATCAACTAATTAATAAATCCCAAATTAAATTGATTACCTTAACGTACTATTATCTTGACGGACCCCATGTGAACTATTAGTAGTGCCATCATTAACCTCTTGAACTGCATGAACTGGCAGAATTTGGAAAACAATGGTGTCATGTTGATTAGTCAATCTTTTTGTCGAATTTGAATGTGTTTCTTCACTTCGGTCAAATGTACCAAAACTAATGAACTGCAGATCGTCCTTAGTATTGTTAAAATCACATTTTTTGTTGATCAAAGTTGTTAGTAAGTCGTTACCGTTTGACTTGCTTGCTGAAACTAAAGCTAAAACTAAAAACAATGTAAAAACTACTCTGAAGAAGAATCGCATTGTGTAATTATTTTTTTTATCAGCTTTAATTTTAGTTTTCGTTTGCACAACTGATCTTGATCTGTTGAGGGTAAGCTTTTATTTATTTCAGTAACCGTCATAATAATTATAATAGTAGAAGAGTTGATCTTTACCGCAATTATCACATTTCAAAGTAAAACAGCAGCACGTTGTACACAACATCTGGGTGATGCCACAAATAAACTGATTGAAGTGAATCAAAGAGAAAGAGATGAAGGAATTTGAGTACACAGTACACTATATGGTATTTGTGGTGAATTCAGTATTAAATTAAATGTTCCATTTCATAATTAGAGGAGACTAGTAGTAGTAATGAATGAGACTTTTTTTGTATCCTACACCAAATCTGTTGTGAGCTCTCTGCCCTTCTCTCAGTCCTCACAATGTGCGTTTATGGTTTACTATCAATCACTTTATCATGTAAATGCTTGAAGATTTGGAACATGCCATGGATTCAGGATTGCATGCAGTCTGGGCTGAGATTATTTGGTTGCTAATGAATAATGAATTATATCTTGTGTTATAAAATGCAAGGCATGGATAATTACATTCGAGGATGAAGAAGCATTGTGGCGTAAAAGTCCAGCCCAGCTTAACCTATTCGGAACTGGGAAACCATGGAAGCAATGCTTTACAAAACGTCAGTGTCACTGCAAAGTGGCCTAAGTCCAGTTCTTACTTAACTGCAAACTGGCCGGTGTCCACTCAAATCTTAACTGCAATGTGGCCGGAGTCCATCCATATTGCATTGTTTGTACTGGGTCTCCCATACCCCCCTCCACAGCCCAATCCAGCAAAATCGCGCAATCATGTCACAACACATTTTATTGAAAATTTTATTGCGGATCTAGCCCAGTAATCCGTTTTAAAATTGACTGCAAAATAAAAAAGTTATAGACAAAAACCTGAGGCAAAGTCGATTTTTGCTATTCTTACAGTCTCTTAGCTTTTTATTCATAACTTTTTTGTTTTTCTACTAATCGTAAAACTGATTGGTTGGCTAGATCCGCAACAAAATTCTCTATAAAATGTGTTATAACGTGATTGCGCGCCTTTGTGGTTTGGGCTGCGGAGGAGGAAGGGGAAAAAGGTTATGTGGGACCCATAGCACAACATGGATGGACTCCGGCCACATTGCAGTTAAGATTTGAGTGGACACCGGCCAGTTTGCAGTTAAGTAAGAACTGGACTTAGGCCACTTTGCATTGACACTGACGAAAAGTGTTTAGTCTATAAAATAACACTTTCAAAAACGTCGAAACTAGAAATTACCGTTTTTAAAAAGATGCAAAACTAGTAACTTACTTTTTTTAAAAGGTGAAAACTAGAAATTACCATTTTCAAGGTGATATAAAACTAGTAACTAACACTTTCAAAAAGGTCAATACTAGAAATTCTTACATTCAAAAACGTCAAAACTAGTAAACTAATAAGTTCAAAAAGGTCGAAACTAGAAATTAACATTTTCAAAAATGTCAAAACTAGTAACTAACACTTTACAAAAGATGTAAACCCTCCTAGAAGGATTATCGTTTCGAAAAGGTTACAAGAATTTTGACGCAATTTTAACTCATCATTATACATAGTGTCATTTGAGTAAATTACTTTTTAAATGGTGTATTTGAAATACATTTTTTTAGGAAGTGCTATTTTTGAAGTTTTTTTTCTTCAAGATGCTATTTTTGAAATTCGGTTTTTTTGAAAAGTGCTATTTTTGAAGTTTTTTTAAAAGTTCTATTTTTAAAAAATAGTTTTGAAAAGTGCTATTTTTGAATATTTTTTATGAAAGGTGCTATTCTTCAAAAATATGCTTTTTTAACGAAGGCATTAAAATTAGTATTCACGTAATTGTTTTGGTTGTCGATGAGATACTACCTGTTAGAAACCGCATACCCGGCTATAGGATGGGCCTCGTTGCAGGACGGATCTGAATACCATATCTCACGTGTCACTGGAAATAATTATTCCGTAATTATGTTTATGTGTGTTTGTTTGTAGTGTGCATGCTGGCAAGCTAGAAGTTTTGCATTTTCAATTCCATTTTCAGCCTCGTTAGGGTGTGGACCTGTAAACTGAATAGACAGGGACACACAAACTTGTTCTTCGGTCACATTGATACGAAAACACTGATCGTGATCCCACAGCACAGTTGTCGCATCCCTTCTACCATAAATGACACTCATGCATTATTCATTTATTATTTTGGTAATCAAAATCCTGAATATATTGACTAAATCGTTCCCCTTGGACAAACAGGCACATTTTTGCTACAACTAATGAACTCATCTGAGCTCGCATATTGGCTAAAATTTCTGTCTCTGAATAATGGAATGCACATATTACGATACTTATACATACATTTATAAATGACTGACAGGATAGAAATGTCGTATCATAGGAGGAAGTTGAGCTTATATGTACATGCACATATAATTAGAGTTGATTGCAGAGTTTCGCTTAATTTTGACGTTAAAAGTTTAGTTCTAATGTTATTTGTACGTTATTTTGGTGACGTCAGTCATCACTAATTAGTAATTTACACTTTCTATCTAAACTTACGCATTTACTATTTGCTATCAAAAGCGAGCTGGTATTGACAGGATTCTTGAGGTTTTGGTATCGGTTTAGGGAGTAAAACGCCGTTTGATTTCGCGTAAATTGCGAATTCAGCTCCTCCGACCCCCGCGTACAATTAGAAACCCGCGTATTATTCAAACTAACCGTTTTACTACTCTGAATTTAGTTGGAATAAACAGGCTAATAACAAGAATTTTGACACTTTTAAGCGACTTAAAAGTATGTGTCATTTAATTGAAGCTATTCAGTGGCTAAAAAGTTAGGTTGACACTAATTTCTGTACACTTAAACACTGAAAATACTTCCGGTGACCCGCGTACTGTTAGAGACCCGCGTATTAGTGGAGACCCGCGCATTATTCCATTCAGGTCCTCAGACCCCGGCGTACAATTAGAGACCCGCGTATTAATAGAGACCCGCGTAGTAAAAGAGAATTTACGGTAGTATTATAAATTGCAAAATATATTGATTTAAAATAGGTATGTATGTACCAAAAACCAAGAAAATTGGAGTTTCTTAGGAACATTTCCGGCAAAATAAAAGTTTCCTTTCTAGGAATGTTCCCATTTCCAAGATTACTCCCGTTTAAATACATAAAAGGAGAACTCAAAATCATTAATATTTTTTCTCGGATAAGAAACAAAAATGTCAATCAACCAAAAGACTGCCCAGAATCCAGACCAGACAGGGACGGCAGAACAGAAGCAGACAAATAATGCAAGTTTCAAGTTTGTAATTCAGTCTAAGTTCAAAGCAATAATAATTCTTACAAAGTAATAATTAATACAATGCATCAATGATCAATGTACGTAATTATACCCTGCATTAGTAATTAACCCTTGGATGACCATCTGATACTTCTTGTTAGAAATAAAATACTGGTTTCTTATATGCATTACAAAACCAGTAATAATTGTAATAATAATCGGTCAGCTCCTCGACCAGACTTACTGTCTAAGAATACGAATATAGAATTATGTGCATAAAACTTGAAACTGATGGAATGTGAACTGTAGAAGTGATAATAGTGATGATGAAGTTGAAATCGAAATTAAGCACGCAAAGACACACAAAGAAGCAAAAGACAAGCGAAAAGCGTTTACATAATTATTGTTAAAAGTTGCAGCAGAGATCATACATATACATAGATAGGTACTTGTGTATGCAAATTCCGATTTTCTGATCATTACACAGATCAATGACGAGCATCCTTTTTATAAAAAATCCTTCGATTAAATTGTCTATCCAAACATTTGATTTATAAGTACTCTGTAGCCTGTAACGTTGAACTGGTATTTAAGCTTGCTACCTTTTTGTTCTTTCTTATTCGTGGGATTCCCAATCATAAGTAAAATTGCAGAGCCTTGGAATTGGAATTGTTAATTCGTTTTTACTGCCAGAGACCGGCTGGTAATTGGACTGATTATTACACATGTAACTACCGCTTTTACAATCAAACTAATCAATTAGCTGTGGTTGGTATCAAGTCTTAACTGTCGAAATCGAAATCGTCCTTCTTATGGAAGCTATAACATTACAATAAAATTTTTGTTATGATGAGAGTCCAATTCTAAATTAGGTAATTATGATACTACTAAGCCATTGCTTTTTGCTTCGGGTTTATAACTAAATGATTAAAGGTGACAAAGTATTTACTACGAAGGCACCTTGAATTAATTAATTATAAAGCAATAGCTTTTAGCTTCCTGAAGACCTTCACAGTTGATACACGGACTTACCAAAATTGTTATATAGGTATACTTTTGTTTTTTCTAACAGTGATAAACTTTCAGAAACGTAATACTAATAAAGTAAATTAATTAAAATTCATAAATACACGCAAAAAAGGCCCATGTATTGCATTTTAGTTACTTAACCACCAATGCAATGCAATTATGATCCAATTATTGAACCAGCCAGAAAACCGGCATGAATAAATTCAGGACTGAGTAACCAGTCTATTCTAATTGCATCACATCATCTTGGTTTCAGTATTAGTTTGATTTTCATTGAGATTGGTCAAGATAAGCTCGCAATTCCTCTCGTTTTCATTATCTGTGAATATATCCTCTATACTAGTTTACTTTTGCATCTGGTAAAGTTAATTTGGTTGAGTTTAGCATCTTGCTATACATTTACTAGATGAAGAGACACAAAAGTACATAACCACAATTTATTTCAATTTTAAAAAAATGTTTTGCTGTTTTGCTTTTTCGTTAAAAAGCTACGTACACATTATATTTTAAGCAGAGTAAAAGTGTATAAAAATTACATTTAATTATATTTAACTTTCAGTGCAAGAACCCTGCCTTTTAATTATTGCAACTTTTGTGGTAATTTTGAACGTTCACGGTAAGTTTTACAATTGAAATCTTTTGACAGAGAACAGAATTTAAATTGAACGTAGAATGAGGTAATATTATTTCATTTTTTTTAGGATTTAAAAGACTCAGTTCCAACGAACGGTGCGTTTCTGATGGGTTTTTCCGAGATAGAAATGACTGTCAGAAATTCTACCGATGTGTACTACCCGGATGGTCAGGAAACATGGGTCACAAATATGCATTTTCATGCCCTCCAGGCACAGCTTTTGACGAAAGCATTTCCGTCTGCAATTATGCAGATGCTGTTGAACAGGTTAGTTTGTTGTATTCACAACGTTTACATTCCATTCAAATTGCTTCGTATCCATATAAGAGCTTTAATGCTAATAAAATATATTATGAATCAGGGAAGACCATGTGGGACCTCACAGGATATTTCTGAATATGAAAAACCACAGAATACCTATAATCCCGAAAACTCTGAAGACCTGGAAAAGCCCGAAAAGCCTAAAAAACCAGAGAAGCCTGTAATAACAGAAATGCCCGAAAAGCCCAAAAAACCGGATAAGCCTGTAATACAAGAAATGCCCGAAAAGCAAGAAAACCCCGAAACTATAGAAAACCCCGGAAATCCAGACGAACCTGATGATACGCCCCATGACAGACCAAGAAGATTGAGTGTTGAAGACCCAAATTCATTTTCTAACCCTGGTAAGAAATATTTTATAAAACCTGAATAAACAAATACAGATCCCTCAATGGATATCATTATCTAGTATATTTTATACAATCAACGTAATTTATTTAATGTTGATGTTTTTCACGTATGTATTTACATATTTCCACTTGTAGAGGACGTACGGGCTGAAAATATTAAAATCACGTGGGATGTGGACTTCAAAAAAACAATCTTGGTGGGATCCGTGTTATACAATTTAGTTGCTAGCAAGCCAGGTGTTGAGAGAATTGTAAGCTTACTATAGTAATATACTGTTAATTTAACATATGTAATGTTAGTATTTATAATATTTACAATCAAAACCAAATTTTCAAAAAAATATGTACAAAAATGGCTAAAAACCTTCGGATAGTAGGGGAAAGAATTTTACCATGGATTCACTTTTTTATACACAGATTTTTGACATGCGTAGCCTTGCAATTCATGACGTAAAGGACGCGTTTGGAAATGGGTTATCTTTTGAAATCGGTGAGTCTTACAAGTCCATGGGAGAGCCTCTTATTGTTGAGTTACCACGATTAGTAGCTGATTCGTAAGTTCAAGTTCCAGTAATTACGCAAAATAGCACAATTATTACAAAGTTTTAAATTAAATTAATTGTTTTGCATTAAACGCCATCAAAGAAGCAACAGTTCTATTTATTCCAGCCATTTAACAATTAATTTAATATTTATCATTTTATTTTACAGAAACGGTATTTATCGAACCAGCATAGTCATAGAGTACGAAACGTCACCGCAATCGACGGCACTTCAATGGCTTGCTAAGGAAATGACCGCTGAAAGGAAATTTCCATTCCTGTACAGTCAGTCGGAGGTTAATTATTAATTAATTACCAACTGGTATTTCTAAAATAAAATGGATTAAATATTTTGGGGTAAAAACTAGATTAACTAATTATTGCGGTTTGTTTCAGGCCATCCACGCCAGGTCACTCTTCCCATGTCAAGACACGCCATTTACGAAATTCACCTACTCTGCCGCTGTCACGGCTCCTAGAGAAGCTACCGTTCTTTTAAGTGCCCTGTCAACTGGTGAACCGGTGGAAGTTGCGGATTCAAAACGCCTTCATAATTTCATTCAAAAAGTGCCCGTGCCTTCCTATTTAGTGGCTATTGCCGTGGGTCAATTGGAATCAGCCGTTATTGGTCCACGAACGAAAGTTTGGGCCGAAAAATCTGTCCTTGCCGATGCAGCCTTTGACTTTTCTGAGGCAGAGCAAATGATTCGAGCTGCTGAATCTATCGTAGGGAAGTAAGTTCATTAATAATACTATAATAATAGTGTTAATAATACTAATTTAATTTACTTTGAAAAGCAAAATTTAATTTTAAAAAGCTTACACTGTCAACTGTTATTTTTGTTTTCTAACGATTACAGGTATGTTTGGGGCAGATACGATATTTTGGTTCTTCCCCCAAGCTTCCCCTTCGGTGGAATGGAGAATCCCTGTCTGACCTTCGTCACGCCAAGTCTTCTCACGCGTGACAAGTCACTCGCAAATGTAATTGCACATGAAATAGCACACAGCTGGCATGGAAACTTGGTGACGAATGCCAACTTTGAACATTTTTGGCTCAATGAAGGATTCACCGTTTTTCTAGAGAGGAAAATCCTGGGTATCATGAAGGGCGAACAAGAAAGGTAATAATTAACTGATCGTGAGCGAAATTGTTTTTCAATTTTCATAAGATCTAAAATCAGCAAAGGTGTTTCAACTGTAACCGTTTCGCAGACAGTTTGCATCAATACAAGGCTGGACGATACTAGAAGAAACCGTGAAAACCATAGGCAAGGAAAGTCAACTGACCAAACTGGTACTTGACCTGCGGGGTGTGGACCCCGATGATACGTACAGTCCGATCCCGTATGAGAAAGGCTACGTGTTCTTATATTATTTGGAGCAGAAAGTTGGTGGAGCAGGTATATCAGTTTTTTATATAATTTTTACAAGGATTTTTAAAGCAACCGAAAAAAATGGTTTCAATGGAAACAAAACTCGTTGTTCTTAAAACAAATGATCAGAGCTACAATATTTATTTAATAAACGTCTTTTTCAGTGGCAATGAACGGGTTCCTACGGCATTACGTGGACACCTTCAAGTACAAGTCCATCGACGTTTCCGACTTTAAAAATAATTTCATCCAGTATTTTGAAAGTCAAGGCAAAGGAGATTTGATTAAGGATGTAGACTGGGACAGTTGGTTTTACAAGGGTGGAATGCCGGATTATAAACCCATGTAAAAACAACTCATTTATAATTTATTACACGTTGTATTATGTACGTTAAAAATTATCTTTTAAAATAATTAACTGCTATAATTATGTGCATTATAATTTTTCAAGGTATGACACAACCCTGTACGACGAAAGCAACTCCTTAGGCAGCCGTTGGCTGAATTGGGATGAAAACTCGCCGAATCCATTTTTACCTTCTGACCTCATAGAATTCAGTGCAGGTCAAATTCAAACGTTCTTACAAACTCTACTGTCTTCGAACATGACGTTGAGCATCGGAAAGCTTGAGGCGCTAGAAAAAACGTATGGATTCAACAGCTACAGAAATGCTGAAATTCGGGTTAGATGGCTTAGACTGGGTATCAAAGGGAGATGGCGGGAGCAACTCCCTCGGGCCCTGTCATTTGTGACTCAAGTGGGTCGTTTAAGCTACATCGTTCCTATCTACCAAGACCTCTACAATTGGGCCGAAGCCAGGGTTCAAGCTATTAACACATTTAAAATAAATCGGCCGTACATGATGTACATTTCTGCTCGCAAAGTTGCTCAGATTTTGAAGATTGAATAAATGATTACCTGCAACAATAAGATTTGTTCGCCAGAGGGTAGAACGGGTTCTACTAATGCTAATGACTCACTTTTGTTAACTTTTCGGGAAAAAATGCAATATGTTACCATCTTAAAACTCCTAGTACCTGCGTCTAGTAGAATCGTAGGTAGTTTTTATCAATAATTATTTACTTGCAAAAAATAATGAGAGGAATTCTTTGCTTCAAATTTCAAATCTTATTCGCATCATGTACATTTTTTACTATGTAATAATGTCGTATGATTTTTTGTATAGGAAGGTGATGATTTTCTTGCTACTGTAATAAATCCTACACCTTTGCTGTAGTTTCACCTGTTTGCTTGGAAAGAACAAAGCTATAAAAAAAACTGGTTAACGAATTCATGAGTATGCAGTTAGACGATAACAATGGGTCAGATTCAGTTCCAGCACTATGCATATATCTTACATTACAGATAATTAAATACCTACTTGAGTGCACATCCTTCAGTACAAGTTACACTCATTCATGACCTTGCCGTCTGCGCAAAAAGCAAAATACCTACCTACACCTTGTCTATGCATAAAGTGTAATTTATGGGGCAGCTGAAGGTTGTATAGTATTATAGTAATGAATTACAGATTCAATATTCTTGCAAGGATTCTTGAGTTCAACATTGCATTGCTTAGCCACGACTGTTGGATCATCGCCTCAGTATGCACTGACGATGAGAGATTTAGCAGTGCTTATACAAATATAGTAAAATCACATAACAAGGGCATACAATATTATAATTATTACTGTTTAAAGGGAAATGTACAATAACTTGTTAGTTTAACTATACTAGCCCAGCAATGAGTTTCCTGTTTAAGAAAATTTAGCCTTAAAGAGCTACATTTTTAATTTATAAGCACCAATAATTATTATCTCAGCTTATTTTTACTTTTAGAAAGGTGAAGTGTTGTGGCTGTTGCTTAAATTGAAATTTTTGCATCTGCGTGTAAATTAAATAACTAGTCTGTATGTTTTATAAAATGTTTGTGTGGTCCATAGATTTTTGCGAGTAGATAAATTAAATTATTTATTTTACTGCAATCATGATTTGTTGTACATTTCGATCGACGAAAAGTGTGTTCATTGTGGTGTTTGTAGTATTTGTATTGTGTGACACTTTCAATCAGTGCAATTCCTTGGACACCGACAAATGCCCAAGCAGTAATGAGGTAGATAAAATAAATATTATTTCCGTGTTAAATTTTACTTTTAAGAAGCAAAATAAGGCGATTCCAACAGAACTAATATAAAAAATATTCTAAATTTTAAAGGTTATTTCTAATGGCGCCCAAAAGGCCAACCTCAGAGCTTTAAGTGTGAACGATCCTAACTCATTTTCTAATCCTGGTAAGGCTGAAGTACGAAACATTGCAAAACAATTACTATTTTGTATTTTTATTAGAAATTAATGAGGATATTATTTGGAAATTGATTAATGATAACGACATAAGATTAAACAATGTAAATAAAATGTGTTATGAATTACACTGACTTGAAGAGGATGTACGAGCTGAAAATATAGACATTATTTGGGATGTGGATTTTGAAAATAAAGTTGTGAATGGGTCCGTCTTGTACAGCTTGGTTGCCAGCAGGCCTGGGGTCGAAAAAATTGTAAGGAAAACACTAATTTATAGTTTTTCCTATATGATGGACACACACTCAACATTTTTCTGTTCTAGTTTTAACCATTTTTAAAATTCTGATTTACTCATTAGATATTCGACATCCGTGATCTTAAAATTCACGATATAAAAGATGCTGAGGGTAAAAGTGTTCCTTACGAAATCGGTCAATCGTTCTTGACAATGGGAAAACCCTTAACTGTTTACTTGCCACCATTTGTGAAGGATCCGTAAGTTCAAAAAAAAATAAAAATGAACAAAACAAAAAGTATTTAACTTAACAAATGTACTAATATTTCTTCACTAAATAATCATATTTTCTAAATACGAAAATTCGATAATAATCACAGAAATGGCACACTTCGAGGAAATATTAGAGTCGTGTACGAAACATCTCCCAATTCTACAGCCCTCCAGTGGCTTGCTAAGGAAATGACCCAGGAAAAGCAGTTTCCTTTCCTTTACAGCCAGTCGGAGGTACATTTCTTCGAGTAAAACAAGTAAGCGTTTGTTGGATGTTTTTTTTCTTCAAAAAATTACCATTAATTTGAATGTGTTTTTACCTTCAGGCTATCCATGGCAGATCTCTATTCCCGTGTCAAGACACACCTTTCACTAAAGCCACCTATTCTGCAGCTGTCACAGCTCCTAAAGAGGCTATCGTTCTTTTCAGTGCCGTGTCAACCGGGGAACCACAGAACGTTAGTGACTCCAAACGCCTCCACACTTTTGTCCAAAAGGTCCCCGTCCAATCCTATTTAGTGGCCTTTGCCGTGGGTCACTTGGTATCAGCGGATATTGGACCGAGATCTAAAGTTTGGGCTGAGAAATCTTTTATTGAGGATGCAGCCTTTGATTTTTCCGACACAGAGCAAATGATTCAAGCAGCGGAATCCATCGTTGGAGAGTAATTTCAATTTAAAATACTAATTTTTAAAATTATAAACATAGTGTACACCGTATTTTTAATTTTGCGTAATTGCAATGTATTTTGTAAACCATTTTTTACAGGTATGTCTGGGGTAGATACGATATTTTAGTTCTGCCTCCGAGTTTCCCATACGGAGGGATGGAAAACCCTTGTCTTACCTTCGTGTCGCCATTTCTTCTCACTCATGACAAATCTCTGGCCTACGTCATCGCCCACGAAATCGCACATGGTTGGACAGGGAATTTAGTGACCAACGTCAACTTTGAACACTTCTGGCTCAATGAAGGATTCACCGTTTTTCTAGAGAGGAAAATCCTGGCTATTATTCAGAACGAGCAAGAAAGGTCAGTGCACTACGAAGTTTCATAAAACAAAACGTTCTAACAATTCAACAGATTTCTACTGATCCTGAGTGATGATGCCAATCTTTTATTTCCTAGGCAATTTGCATCAATACAAGGCTGGACAAATCTGGAGGATGAGCTGCGCAATTTGGGAGAAGATAATGCACTGACGAAGCTTGTACTGGATCTAAAAGGAGTGGATCCAGACGATTCTTTCAACTGGGTCCCGTACGAAAAAGGCTACGTGTTTCTGTACTATTTAGAACAGAAAGTTGGGGGTGAAGGTAAACTGTTTTGAATGTACATATTCATTAAATTTTTTTTTACAATTTCAATTTTAGCATGTAATACTAATACCATATTTCGTTCCGAATCTACTCATATTGCAGTTGCGATGAACGGGTTCTTACGACATTACGTAGAAACATTCAAGTACAAGTCCATTGATTCCTTCGCGTTTAAGAATAACTTCATTAAATACTTTGAAGAACAAGGAAAAAGGGATTTGATTAAAGATGTTGATTGGGACAGTTGGTTTTGTGACCCAGGGACTCCTAAAGAAATGCCAAAGTAAGGTTTATGGTGTCTTTATTGACATAGGTAGTAATATATAATTAAATAATAATTATTAATAGATTAATAATTATACGTACCTTACAGGTATGACATGAGCCTCTACGAGGCATGCATCAACTTAAGCAATCGATGGATGAATTGGAACGAATCGACCCCGCATTCATTTTCCCCATCTGACTTAAAGGATCTCAGTGCAAGTCAAGTACAGGGTTTCCTACAGGAGTTAATCGCTTCAAACGACAGTTTAAGCATTGCGAAAGTTGAAGCCATGGAAGATTTATATAAATTGAATAGTAACAGAAATGTTGAGATTAAATTCAGGTGGTTTAGAATTGGACTTAAAGCCAAGTGGCTCGATCAGTTGCCGAAAGTTCTTCAATTCCTAGCCGATGTGGGACGTATAGAGTACCTTCGGCCACTGTATAGTGATCTGTACGACTGGGAAGAGGTCAGGGCCCAAGCCATCTCAACATTCCTCAGAAATCGCCCTAATATGATGTATGTTTCCGCATATGCGGTGGCCCAAGAGTTACATCTCGATGAGAAAAATGATCTGTAATCTGTAATAATAATCAATAGCAAGAATTATTGATTTGAATAAAAGTTTGTTGCATTCGTTGAACTAATCGTAATGGCAGTTGCTTTAGTTGCTCTGCATTGTGTTCCACATCGAAGATTTTGTTCCTGATCCTCAGATTATCTTAGGTATTTAATTCATGACATTTTTAATGCCTTCTTCTCAGTAAATCGCTGACAGCAGAACAAGTTGATTTCACACGAATGATTACTTCAGACCAATTGAATAAATCACACATAATAACATGACCCATTTTTGCATCGAATGCTTAACTTTATTCCTACTGCTATTAATAATATTTTAACCAAATTGGTAAAAATACATTCAACATTAACATTACCTAACTAAATTGAGTCTCATAATTAGTTAGGAACCTATATTACCTACTAATCAATTATTATTAACCAACCTTCAAATAGAAAGTGTGATTACTAATTATGATTGTAATTTATACCATCTACATACTATGAACAATATAATTATTGCTTTTCTAGGTTAAAATGTATAAATAAGTAATTCCTACTAATGATGACGGTAACTCTAGGCAAATATAATTAATAATTATAACAACACATGTAACAAATACCTATGTACCTACAACGGATGTCGATGTCGAGATCCTAAAAAAGCCTCATTATCAATCAGACATTAACGTAATCATCAGTGAGCCTTTGGAAGATTCAATTGCGGAGATCAATAGCAGCAAACACAGAACTATATTAGAATCTAAATTGACTATCAACATCAACTGTAGAAGAAGGTTCTAAAAACAACGGTATCGGTGGTAATAACGGTATCGGTTGGAGTTGGAGAGATGGCATCCGAAATTTCTCCAGCACTTTTTTTCCTGAATGTCTCTGTTCCTTTGCTCATTGACATTTACGAGAATCGGTCACGACAGGAAGACAAAGCGAACGCATTTCCAAATGGCTCAACGGATTTCAACCTTCCTGTCAATGAAACATTTGATTTTATTATCGGTAATTTCCTTGACTGTCAACTGTCCCTATCAACTGTTAATTTAGTACAGGCCAGATCAGTAGTTGATAGGTTGTAGGTAATTTTTTTTAAATACTTAAAGAACCACCAAATCAAACTAAAGATTTTTACTTTCTTTCTACTGTCGATATGATGGATAGTTGGAGCTGGTTCGGCGGGTTCAATCTTAGCCAGGCGGTTATCGGACAAGTTCAGTGTTCTTCTTTTAGAGGCAGGCGGGGAGCCGCCGCCACTGCAAATGGTGACGACGATTGTTGAGTATGCCAAGAAAGTTCCGTCCATCCACTGGCAGTATCGGTCCACACGGCAAAAATATGCTTCATTGAGCACAAAGGGTGTAAGTTCAACCTATATGACCTATAAACTGTAAACTAAATTCTAGGTCGATTTTTAACCTTTTCAAAACGGTAATATTCTTACCTAGTTTTGAATGTTTTTGGAAATGGTAAATATCTAGTATTGCCCATTTTGAAAGTGTTATTTACTAGTTTTGACCTTTTTGAAAAAGTTTTATTTACTGGATTTTACCTTTTTGAAAAAGTGTTATTTACTGGATTTGACCTTTTTGAAAAAGTGTTATTTACTGGATTTGACCTTTTTGAAAAAGTATTATTTAATAGTTCTGACCGTTTTGAAAAAGTGTTATTTACTAGTTTTGACCGTTTTGAAAAGTGTTATTTACTAGTTTTGACCGTTTTGAAAAGTGTTATTTACTAGTTTTGACTGTTTTGAAAGTGCTATTTGGTTTTGACCGTTTTGAAAAAGTGTCATTTACTAATTTTGATCGTTTTGAAAAAGTTAATTTCTAGAAGTAAAAACTTTTGTAAAGCATGTAAAGCATTCCATGGTTGCCCAGCTCCTAATAGGTTAAATTAATTTTCTATCAACTATCAATGTTGAATGTATGTTTGTTGCCTGATCAAAACTAATAATGTTGAAAGTTGAATGTAAAACAATAATATATTAACAATGTAGATAATAAAAAGCACAGCTGGTAAAATGATGGGAGGAAGTGGTTCTCACAATAATTGTCATTACGAAAGAGGTCATCCTCAAGACTTTGACAACTGGGCCGCCGTGACTGGTGATAACTCTTGGCAGTATAAAAATGTTCTCAAGTACTTTATGAAATCGGAAAATTATCGAGGTCAATTTACCACTGAAACTGGACAGCATGGGAAAGGAGGCTTCATCGACGTGGTGGCTTCAAATGTCACATTTCGTGATGATTTATGGTTTTCTGCTGGATCACAACTGGGCTTTAAAGTCAAAATTGATGCAAACGGACCACAAGAAGTTGGTTAGTAGTAAAACATATGTCAAGTTCTTAGTACTTTAGAAATGACTTCACGTTCAACATTAAACAACTTTCTTTTTATTTTGTAAATAGGTTTCATGCCCGCAGAATACAACAGGAAAAATGGCCTTCGGTCCAGCGCCTACGTTGACTTCGTGAAACCCGTTGAAGGGATTCGCGAAAATTTGACTGTCAGAAGGTTTTCGTTGGTTTCGGAAGTAAGTATGATATTGGGTGCGTCCATTTAATTGTGACGTGGGGGGTAACTGTGGTTACCTATGTGCAAATTAATACTCGATTTTATTTTTTAAATTCAGGTAATTTTGGACGGTACAACAGCTACTGGCGTCCGGTATGAAAGACATGGGATTCCACAAGTAGCGTTTGCTTCAAAGGAAGTAATTCTAAGCGCGGGTGCATACATTTCTCCGGTGATCCTTATGCGGTCCGGTATTGGACCCAAAGAAGTACTGGACCAAGCCAAGGTAAATTACGGTTATGGCGCTTTCATCTAACTGTGATTGCCTAAATTTTGAAGTTAACTGTTTTGAAAATTTAAAATATCTCTAAGTACCTACATTGAGGTCAACAGTTACATGAACGTACCCTACTTTATACATAATGTATTACAATTAAGATTGCCTATATAGCGTTGCTTATTATGCATCTCAGGCTTTAATTTTTAGCTAATACTATTTCAAAAGCAACTGCCTAAATATAAGAATTTGTGGTAATTCTACATAGATTGAACCAGTGTCGATATTACCGGTGGGGAAAAATGTTCAAGATCACATTGTACTGTTAATGCCCTCAATAAGAGCTGAGGATAAAAGTGTCTTCAAATATTCATTGACCAATATTTCTTTTGATGAGTTCAGCAACTTTTTAGAAACTGGCGAAGGTAAGTTGAATTATCCCCCATTACAGGGAAATAAGGTTGCCCCTCAAACCAAATCAACCTCCACCTTCTATGTCTGACTTAAAGCTAATGTTTGTACTAAAAACTTATTGCTTGATAATTATTTTTTGTAGGATTTTTCTCCGCTCATTCATCATTGCATGAGGCATACATTGCTTCGAAGCGTGCAGCTAGAGTTGACCAAAACCCTGACTGGCCAGACATACAATTATACTTTTCTCATGAGTTTGATGACGAGGGTGAGCTAAAATAAGTGACATACAATACGTAGGAAGTTTAAATTATGATTTAAGTTTTTATTTTTGATGATCTGATTCGTCCAATTTTCAAATGTAATTACTGACTGAAATTTTAGATGTGTTGAGATGTAGAGTAAACGTGAATAGACCATTCAGTCGTGGAACAATTACATTGAATACGACGGCGACAAAACTAGAAGAAGCCTTGCTTCCTGTCCTTGACTATAACTTTTTTGAACAAGGAAAGGATTATGACGTCATGATGGAAGGTACAGTCTTAAAATACGCTGCTGTTTATAACCACAAAATTTTTTATCTTAAACTGAAATATTCTAAAATCTATATTCACGCATGTGCAGGTATAGATTATTGCGTGAAGATTGTTGAGTCAACCACAACGTTTCAAAAAATTGGAGCCAAGTTCACTCCTAAAATCCTTCCAGCGTGTCAGTTTCATGCATTTTTTGGAGTTCGAACTCGTAAATACTGGCGATGCTTTATCCAGCATATGGCCACTACAAATAATCACTTAGTGGGAAGTAATCGGATGGGAAATGCAGATGATCCAAATACCGTTGTTGATTCCCAGTTAAGGTAAACAAATTCGGATGGCCCTATAATTACACATAATGCTTCATTTCAATTTCAAGGCTAACTTTTGAATTTATAATTATTGTTTAAAAGAATGTTTAACTCGAACTTTTTAATTTAATCAATTACCATTTAAGGGTTCAAGGAATAAGTCGTCTAAGAGTTGTTGATGCTTCTATAATGCCCTTTGTAACAAATGCAAATATTAATGCTGCTGTGATGATGATTGCTGAAAAAGCAGCTGATCAAATTCTGACTCAGTGGATAACAACTTCAGATACTGCAGAAGCTGTGTAACAACTTTTTAAAGGAGCGTTTTGAATGTGTTTTTATAATATTGTGTAAATCATAATGATTTAAATAATAAAATACCTACCAATGCAATTATGTTTCCAAGTGAATTCGTGTTTAGCCATGTGCGTAAGATGCGATTTTCTTGGTTACTATGGTCGTAGTTACATTTTTGCATGACTTATAAGTGCTTCTGTAGACACGTCGTGAAGTAATTTAAACATGAGTTAGACACTATTCGCGTGTGTTTAGGCAGTAAATAGCTATCAAGCAAAAACAAACCGAGGGATAAATAATTTTCACTAGAAATACAAGCGTGCCTAATACAATTAGTATCATTCCAAAATAAAAGATTATGTAGTATGTGAATATCCGAAATATTTAGTGACATCCCGCTGACGTTTTCTTCATTGTCCATTCCACGTCGTAAGACTGACCTTGACGTGCCTGGAGGATACACTGGATATCTAATCACAGTTCAAGAATCCCAGAATAAATCAGAAACTTGATTTGATCATCAACCCAGTGATGAAATGGATTCAGTTTATTAGTCGCAAAATATATAGCCAGTCACAAAATTATCCTCAACATGTTTTTAAAACAAGAAGGCTTCGCCTTCTTGTTTTAAAACCTTCGCCAAGTGGGCGAAGCCCACTTGGTTAGCCTCGATGATATGTTCTACCGAAGATATTTAATTAAACCTCTACTGTACCTAAAAAGCAAGTTTATATCTGTAATGTATTCTCCGTTTCCCGTAAAATGATGTATTACACGATAAAATTCAACAATTTTCAAAATTTTAAAAAACCGAAAAATTTCAAATCAAAATTGCAACCGGTCACTCTGGTATAAACGAGACGTGCAATATACTATTTTAAAGGTAATCGCATGCAGAACAAAAGCTATGCAGATTCGACAAAATGAAATATTATTTAATCCAACATTTATGCGTGCAAAGTGGGTTTTTCCATGTTTTTTCAACATTATTCAAAAAATTTCAAAATTTGAACATGATATTCCAAAACTAACTTCAGATCTGTAATTTCCTTCCCATTTCCGTCAAAATGATGTATAACTCGACCGCATTGGTCCAATATTAGGAAGATTTGTTTCAACCCTGTTATTATGTCGATACTTTAGTAATTATCCTCAACTAATCAGTTCTACAAAGAAGCTCCAAAGGAATTCAAATCCTTCCTCTGTGCTATGAACACAATTCTAGTTTCTCCCATAGTTGCTTTTCTATAACTCACTGCAAGTATTCTGGGCAAATGGGTTTATTGCGTTGGAATATTTGCCGTAATACTTAAACGTTTGTCCTTATAGTCCAGTAAGCTTTTAGATCGGTTACCGGTACACGGTTACCCAATACAAAACCATATCCGTACGAAAACTTGGCAAACAGTCGCCGAATACTTGTTCAAGCATAACCAATAGTTCTTCAAACGATTCGTTGTCGTTGATTTTCGTACAATGGGGCATTAATTCCACCGGAATCAGCCAGTATAAATAAAAAATTTCTTTTAAATGTGTCCAATTGTACCAAAGGCGGATTCCAGGGAGATGTAATTTGAACTGACGAGTCCCTTATTAGCATTTGTGAATATAATTGCTGCTATGATTCAAAATCCTCGGAGAAGTTTAAAAACCTTTGTTCATAGTCGTTCATCCGTTTAACGAAATTCTCTTGTGCACTGTAATCCAAAAGTATAATTCAAATCCAAGGAAGATTATTCCCAGTGAAATCCAGGAAGCTACTCGTGATCTTGTTTGTATAATTAGGATTATTGCACTGGTAAGAATGATGACCCCGATTAGACTGGAACAAACGAACGGTTGTAAAGTTGCAATTTATGTCAATCTTGAAGAAGATTTTTGCTTGACAAACTTACTCAGTTGTAATAAATTTATATCGAGGGGTAACAAAAAGTTAGAAAAGCTGTTCGGTCCGTCTCAAACTCCACTACACTACAAAATCTAAGTGAGGTACACTGAAAGGGTTGATCGCATATTTGTCGGTCCCATTAAGCATATCTTTAAAGATAAAGCTAACCGATGCTACTATGATACGTCATGGATGCAATCGACCAATTGCTGATCGTACCGGAATTTATTTTTTAAATGTAGATAAACTAAAGCTTCTCTGGCTTTGAGATTGGCCTGACGCGAAAGTAGCGATACCTGAGTCCAACTCTCAGTAGCTCTAAAATATTTTAAGTAGGGTTTTAAATATATTAAGTTACAGTGTCAAACCGCATTATCGCATTGGCGGACCAACTTAGCAGAAGTACGTTGTACTCAGTCTACTGCACTCATGAGCTTTGGCTTATTTACAATTCGTATTCTAAAGCATTTCTTATTACTTTTTTCTCATAGATTGTCATGTATAAGTTCAAGCGAAAATAAAGTGAAACCGCGAATGGCTCATTACATCAGTTATGGTTCCTTAGATCGCACTTACTAC
>JAQFZC010001222.1:0-32818 GCA_034695205.1 Dicyrtoma fusca
AATGTACTATTTACACTTTTGAAAAGGTGCAAAATGTACTATTTACACTGTTTTGAAAAGGTGCAAAATGTACTATTAACACTCTTTAGAAAAGGTGCAAAATGTACTATTTACACTTTTGAAAAGGTGCAAAATGTACTATTTACACTGTTTTGAAAAGGTGCAAAATGTACTATTTACACTCTTTTGAAAAGGTGCAAAATGTTGTATTTGCAAACTTTTGAGAAGGGGGGGGGAAATGTGCTATCTACTTACATGTATTTGAAATGATTTCAGAGGTCAAATTCACATTCATGTAGGACTTGAAATTTTGTGAGCGCGTCGTTTGAACTTTGCACGTCAAAATGTCAACTTTTAGGAATGTTTGTTTCATAAATGGGTCAGTTTGCTTCTTCCTTGAAGACGTATTGTGTCGGACGGGGCAGTGGAGGCGGGTAGTGTGGTGTGCGGTGTGTGTGGGTTGGAGATAAGGAAGGCACTCACGTCAAGGGGAAGACAAAGACAGGCGGCGACAGCATTATCATATCTTGAGACTGTACGGTGTAGGTGCAAGGAAAGTTTAATGGCAAACTGTGCTATATGCAAGCATAGGCAGACATATCGTCGTTTGAGATGCAAAATGATGCACGTTCAATTTTATTAGCTAAAAGTAACGTCAAAGTCGTGCTCATCCATGGGCGTAGTACGTTGGACGTGGGATACGCACCCTTTTACTAGCTGTATGTGCGTCATTTTGCTTCTTAAACGCCGATATGTTTGTGTGTAGACTGGAGCGAGTAATTAATCATATTATTCAGACACACATTGTGTCTGTAGTTTGTTTATCCATGTGCATGGAGTAATAAAGTTGAAGGAGCTTTATTTTTACAACTTTACCCTCCACACACGCACAGACCAGAGAATAAAAATGCTACTACATGTATGTTCACCCTACTCTGCACTTTCTATTGTGTTTGGACCCATTTCAAACTGTTAAAACATTGTTATGCTCCACTGCACAGCTCATCTCATGGATAGATTCACTCCCGACCCGACACAATTAATCCCTTGAGACTAAACACATTCTTTCACATTTTCAAACTCGACAAAATCCCTTCACTCGCCTAGCCAAGAAGGCACAAACCAAAATCCATTTTTTTTATTTCCTTATTTTTACCTTTTAATCTATTCGAAACTGGGGAAACATTGAAAGAATACTTTTCAAGTGTTTATAATTCTATAGATTAACTTTTTCAAAAAGGTCAAAACTAGCAAATAACACTTTTTCAAAACGGTCAAACCTAGTAAATAAAGCTTTTCAAAAACTGTCAAAACTAGTAAATAGCACGTTTTCAGAAAGTGTCAAAACTAGTAAATAGCACTCTTTGAAAAACGTCAAAACTAGTAAATGACACTTTTTCAAAAAGGTTAAAGCTAGTAAATAACACTTTTTCAAAACGATCAAAACTAGTAAATAGCAGTTTTTCAAAAACTGTCAAAACTAGTATATAAATAACACTTTCAAAACTGTCAAAACTAGTAATCAACACTTTTTCAAAAAGGTCAAAACTAGTAAAAACACTTCCAAAACGGTAGCAATTTTCAAAAACATTAAAATCTAAGTATATTACGTTTCAAAGTTGTATGGGCCGACGGCCAAATCGACTCAATAAAAAAATTATTATGATTATTCTATTACGTTTCGAAAAGGGAAAGACATGGTTCAAAATCATGGTGTAACATTTTCTAAAACGCTCCAAACAAGTTTTTGAATTTTGTACAAAGGCTCATGTTTCTTTATTCAGTATCTTCAAAGAGGCACAAAAAGTGTTACGTACACATTTTGAAAAGGGCAAAACATGTTTTTCTTCAAAAGGTGAGCACATAAAGAAAAACAGGATGAGAAAATGATAAAATCAAACTTAAGTAAACGCCGGGCATTATTGTGTATGCAAGTGGACGCTATGAGGGAACATTTGGGCGGCCCTTTATTGGCCACAATCCCCGTTGCATCTCCTACTCGCCCGTATCATCATTACACTATTAAACCCAAATTGAATTAGCTCCCGTCAGTCGCAATGTGTATACATACGTTGTAGATGCAGAGCAGACAGAGTGCTCATATCGTTACTGTAGATGCAAAATGGCCGGTCTCCTTTTTTTAGATTCAACGCTATATCAAGCAACTGTAAACTGGAGATCGGTCACTTTGCTTTTAACCTTTTCGAAACGGCAATTTATAAAGTTTGACACCTTTTCAAGCTGTTAGTTTCAAGTTTTGACCTTTTTAAAAATGTGACTTTGTTAAATTCTAGGTTTGACCTTTTTGAAAGTTTTTGATACTAAGTTTGGACGTTTTCGGAAACGGTAATTTGAGGTTTTAATCTTTTTCAAAACGTTAGTTTGCAGTTTAGACCGTTTTGAAAATGTTAATTTCTAGTTTTGATCTTTTTAAAAATGTGACTTTGTTAAATTCTAGGATCGACCTTTTTGGAAGTGTTTGATACTAGTTTTAGATGTTTTTGGAAACGTTAATTTGCAGTTTTAACCTTTTTCAAAACGTTAATTCGCAGTTTTGACCGTTTTGAAAATGTTAATTTCTAGTTTTGACCATTTCAAAAAAGTTGTTTCGTAGAAGAAGCACTGATGGAAATCGTTCTTTCACCTGTGGTTTCCCAATTCTGAATAGGTTAAGGAAATTTGGAATTTGGAGACCGGTAAGTTTGCATCTACAGTAACGATATGTTGTTGCCAGTATAATATTTTGTAAATGTTTTTTTTTCTCCTGCCTTCTCGCGTGTCTCCCTTCTCTTTGAGTCACTCTCCTGTCTAATTTTATTTTTACAAGGGCACACATTATGACAATGACACGGGCAATAAAAACCGTGTGTACACAAACAAAAAAGCGTCCTTGCATAATAAATGTCTGACGAGAGAGCAGCGGCCGGATGAGCGGATAAAAGGACAGAAAAGGGACTTTACGACACGATACAGATTACATTAAGATTAAGATGCGGATTGTAGAAAAATGCCGGTGCCATTACGGTGCTGGTGTATGAAATTGTGTAATCTTCGTATACCATTTATTTATTCATTAGCCTACCTATTTGGAACTGGGAAACCATTGAACTAATGCTTTACAAAAGTGTTTAGTCTACAAAATAGAACTTACAAAAACGTCAAAGTTAGAAATTACAATCTTAAGAAAGGACAAAACTAGTAACTTTAACCTTCAAAAATGTCGAAACTAGAAATTACTATTTTAAAAAAGATGTGCAACTAGTAACTCACCTTTTCAAAAAGAGCATTACTAGAAATTTACACATTCAACAAGGTCAAAACTATAGCAACCTGGACATTTACAAAAAGGAAAACTAGAAATTACTATTTTCAAAGTGATGTAAAACTAGTAACTAACACTTTCAAAAAGGTCAAAACTGGAAATGCACACATTCATAAAGGTCAAAATGAGAAGCTTACACTTTTAAAAAGATGTACGTAAAACTAGACATATTATCGTTTAGAAAAGGTTAAGTATTAAAAAAGCCGGTCATTTTCTTTTTACTTTGCGAGGGAAAAAGTGAGTTAAAAATGCTATTCTAATGAGTAGTTGTAAGTTGCAATAAAATGTAATATGAATAATTAAAGGCACGAAGGCAACTAATTCTGTGATTCCAGTTTTCATTGACACCGGAGGATCCAGTACCGAAATTCCCCGTAGAAGATGTACAGTTTACCCCCCCCCCCCGCTTGGAATTCATTGACAATCTTCCCAGGGTTTAAGATAATTAGTGCAGAATTTCTACCGAGGGAGTTTGTGGGGCTCGTTGTTGGTAATTTTGAAAAGCAAGTTAAGTTTTTTTGGTGGCTGTTGAGGGGGTGGCGGTGCCGGATGTGCTTTTGGCGGTTGTTGTTGTTGTTGCTGCGGGGTCAGTGCAAAACCATCGTCGACTGCAAACCCAGTTGTTCCTTGGCATGCAGGTGCAACTAATTAGGCATGGACGATCCGCTGGGAACTTTCGCTGGAAAGGACTGCACACGCCAGACTCATCTGCAAAACATCATAATTACAACTAATTAATATGTCCAACTTTTAATAATTTTTTTATACATTGAAATTAATTGTTTCAATCCTAATTATTTATATCCAGAGATTTTTTAACCTTTTCGAAACGGTACTATATCTAGTTTTACATATTTTTGAAAGTGCTAATTTCTTGATTTGACATTTTTGAAAGTGTTAATTTATTGTTTCGACCTTTTGTGAAAGTGTTAATTTATTGTTTCGACCTTTTTTGAAAGTGTTAATTTATTGTTTTGACCTTTTTGAAAGTGTTGATTTCTGGTTTTGACCCTTTTGAAAGTTTTAATTTATTGTTTCGACCTTTTGTGAAAGTGTTAATTTATTGTTTCGACCTTTTTTGAAAGTGTTAATTTCTAGTTTTGACCTTTTAGAAAGTTTTGATTTCTAGTTTTGACCTTTTAGAAACTCTTAATTTATTGTTTCGACCTTTTTTGAAAGTCTTAGTTACTGGTTTTGACTTTGAATGCTTTTGAAAATATTGTTTCTATAGTTTTGACCGTTTTGAAAAAGTTAATTTCTAGAAAAAGTACTTTTCTAAAGCTTTCTTTCCACGGTTTCTCAGTTGCGAATAGGTTAACAAATTCAAAAGTTGGTAGACTATACCCTCCGGTTAAGAGATTAACCGTAAAGTTTAAGTCAAGACTGTCAAGCAAAGTGAGACATTTTTGCTATAATTTTGCAATGAATACAATAAAAATGTCCCACTTTGCTTCTTTGTTAGTCTTCTCGTTAGTAGAAAATAAGACACAGTACACCTTCTTTGATGCCTTCATAATAATTCAAGATGAATAAAAATGTAATTAAATAAAAAGATAAAACTAATTAGCAAAATTAATTCGTAATTATAGGAGAGTTGCTTACTTGTAATAAGGGTAGGGGTTGCCGGTGTGAGGACTGCGATGAGGACCACAAGTAAAAGTATAATATGTTTCAGCTCCATAGTTTCAAATGTGAGAATTATTAATAAAAAAAGGGGCTATAAATTACGATAAAATTGTAATCAAAGTTCCTAATAATTACTCAATGTGAGAGTTTGAAAGTTAATGTCGAAATTCAGTGTGGTTCAAATGTTTTTATAGCCCCAATTATGTATGTAGATGTCTTAGGTACACCCACACTAGTGTTGGGGAGATGAAGTGAAATCACGAGATCAAAAATTGATTTAATCATCTCGGAATTACTATTTAAATTATTTAAATTAAGCAGTTAGCTGTATGTCATTGTGATATGAAACTAAGTGCGTAGAAGCTGACTCAAACTTCATTGTTTTATTACACGTCATTATTTCCTTCCGTCATTTTAAAACTCATTGATCAGAATTTGAAATTCCCAAAACAACGGAAAATTATGGTAAATAATACGATTAGTATGCCTTGACAAAATCTGAAGATGTTTTAGCAACTAATCCTTTCCTTTCCTGGAACTGGAATTGACAGTGAATACAGTGGCAATGGCATTGAGATTGTCAATATTTGACGGCTTTATTCTTTTGTTCTCACGTTATTGGCATCCACCGGCAGCAACCACTTTCACATTCGTGGATGAAGACGCAAATTGCATTGAATGTTGTGATAAGTTCCTTTGTTGCAACACGAAGCGGACGAAGCCCGATCCCCTTGATGTCCACAAGACCGAGTTTTTAATGGAAGTATGGAATGCATGGGTCACGTTAGCGATCACGTGCCAAACCACCTGGTGACGGTTATTCCTTAAAAGCTCCATTTTCCAAGGACGAATTCTAAAGATTCTTTCTCTTTGCAACCACATCGACAACACAGGTCTGATTCAAGGTCCGGTCTTTTGATTGTATTATTCCATTCAGAGAATGGCATTTCTTTTTTTGAGTAATTCGACGTGTTTGCCGATGGCATTCTTGAAATTGGAAAGTTTGCCCTAAACTTTCGTATTCCGGGCATTTAAAATAGTCTCCGGTAATCTTCGTTTTATTCGTGCTTTCATAAAAATATTATATTTATGACATTTTCCACCTTTTTGAAAAGGTAAATACAATTGTGTATTGTGTGCCCCTTCTAATACTTTGTGTGTAGAAAATACAACTTTTAAAACCCGTTCAAATAGGATATGTACACATGTTTACCATTAAAACATAAGTTGAACCTTTTGCACTTTTCAAAAACAGAAGGGATGTTAAGGGCAAAGGTTTTTGAAACTTTCCTATTCCAAAAAGACTTTTTAGCTTTCTATGAATCTTTTCATTGAATGAAACAAATGCAAATATAAGGTTTTGCACGTTTCAAAAATTATCTTAGTAGGTCCTTTAACACTTTTTTGACAGTATCTGTTCTCAATAGGTATTTCGTGGACAAATAAAATTGTCTCATTTCCCCCTTTAGCATAAACTTCATTTGGCTTCTTAAGTCACAGTTTATGGAGGTTTTAGCCTCCTGCTGATTATGAGTCAGGAATTTGCGGAACTCAACTCAACTCATAAATTTTCAGTTTGGCATTTTATATTCGTGGGAATGAATAATACAGATGCGATTAAATCTGTGAAAGAATCTAACGACTGTAGCTTGGGCGGGCCTGTACCGATAACAAAAAATTGCGACAGTGATCTCTTCTTTAACTAAGCTTCGTGGAAAATTAAATTATACCATCTCCATTATTATTAGATCATCACGTGCGATGATTTGCAAGCTGAGCTTTTCTGAGCTTATGTATTTATTAACCTTTTCTAAACGGTAATATACCTAGTTTTGAGTGTTTTTGAAAATGGTAATTTCTAGTTTTGACCACTTCGAAAACGGTAATTTCTAGTTTTCGACCTTTTGAAAATGTTATTTACTAGTTTTGACCGTTTTGAAAAAGTGTTATTTACTAGTTTTGACCGTTTTGAAAAAGTGTAATTTACTAGTTTTGACCGTTTTGAAAAAGTGTTATTTAGTAGTTTTGACCGCTTTGAAAAAGGGCTATTTACTAGTTTTGACCGTTTTGAAAACGTTAATTTATAGAATTAAACACTTATGTTAAGCATTCTTTCCATGGTTCCCCAGTCTCGAATAGGTTAAGAAGGTGTAAAATGTACACACTTGGCTGTTTTTGAAAAGGGACAAAATGACAACAAAGAATGCCTCAGAACAAGAATCTCGATAAACAATGTATTTTTTTTTTATTATTAATTATTCACCCAATATTCTTATATACATATTTCAATTTCATCTTCACAGATAATGACAATTGATGCTCTTTTTTTTTAATAATAATTATTATTATTTATTAGGTATTTGAAATTGAACGTTTATTATGCTGGGCTGGCACTCTAATGTACTTCCGTCCATTGCAACAAAAACTTGTAATTCACTAGTAAATTATGTCCCAATAAACCATTACTAGTAATCAATAGCAATGTTGAATGGAAATTATGAAGGTATTTATGAATTTCCTTTTATTTTAAACATGAATGTGGGTGTAATTAATTAATAATGTTAAATAGTAACGATTTAAAAAAAGCTTTTTTTACAGGTGATAATGTTAATCAAACTATTAATAATAATGTAATACTTAATTTTATAATATTATTTAGTAATACTAATAATAATAAATAATATGCACCAGTGACCAGCATTTTTTTAACTTAATCTTGTAAGTACTTATTAATTACTTCGTAAATACTAATGACTAGTTTTATACTTGTTAGTAGTTCCCCCTCTGTATGTATGTTGTATTGTTAATAATTTAATTTAAAGTTAGTTATACATGTAGGTCTATGAGTTAATTAGTTAATTAGTGATTCTAGTATTATTTTCATTATTATTGTATAATGTAATTTATTATTATTATTATTATTATTATCTCTACGTTATAATAACACACAGATTAGCTGATTGATTTTGATTTCGATTTTAACACTGTACATATAGTATAATGGCAACTTGTCTTTACTCTTTGTTGTTAATAGTTTTTTTTTTAATTATTAACTAGTGATTATAATCTTGTAGCTGTAGAATATTTTGTTTTTTCTTCATGTAAATGTATACTTTTTTAATATTTTTAGTATTCTTTCTTTGTCTACACACTACAAACTACAGCTACACAGCAAAACTACCTAATCATAACTAACTAATTTGCTAATTATATTATATATATATATATGAATAATTGCCAACTATTTTTCTTTCTCTCTGAAATATTTGTTGTTGTTGTTGTTGCTGTGTATTTTTGTCTTAACAATTTATAATTAAATGTGTCAACAATTTTAACTTTATTCTTTGAATCCTATCTCATAATTAACAATAGTATAACATCATTGTCTCGTGTTCAACAGTTCAACTTTGAATTGAATTGAAATGTGATAATAATAATTAGTAATTAATAATATAATTATAAATATATTCTCCATTCATAACTGTGTAAGCTTTTTGAAGTAACATTAATTAATAATTATTAGTTAATTACATAATGTATGTGTTCTCCCGTATATTCATTCGATAATTTCCTACAACTGTATTCCGGAGAATCAATCATAAGATCATTATCAATTAGCAATCAGTTAATCAGTAACAACTTTTATATAAAGAAGCCGATCATTTTTGTTTTTTTTTGTCTGGGGTTTTTCTGGTAACAATTTAACATAATAATAACCTCAAGATCATAACCTTCCTTGTTTGCACTTGTAATTATTATTATTATTATTACATTATATTTATTTTGTCTATTATAAGTCTATGTAATACAGTTTTAAGCTGAGAGATGAAGTTTTTTACGACTATGAGACTCAGTAAAGATTCTTGAGTGGATTTTCTATTTTCTGTAGCGATACACAACATTGATTAAGTACTGTTAGTTATAGTATAAGATGTGCTGCCTGATTTACATTATTATTAATAGCTATTGCGATTGCACTCGTCGCTCACTGATTTTTTAAAGATGACAACATTTATATTCTTAATTTATTATTGTAAACACACTAAAGTGCAGTGCAATTTTGAATACTCAATACACTTTCTACGCATATTGTTCTATGTATAATTAGTCTAATTACATATGTCTAGTAGGTACTTGCTACACTTTTATTGCAGTGACATTAATTTTTTTATAATAATAATTTAAGTTGGCTTTATATACAAAACTTTGCCTAAAAAAACAAAACGAGTTGACACTTGACAGGGGGCTAATTGGGAAAGGTGTAACTAATATTTACGCAACTCTAAATTTAAAATTAAAACAACCATCATAGTATGTAGGTATGCATAGGAGCGTACGTTAATGTAAAGACGAATTATAATTTTAATTTGTTAGTTGCTTCACGTGTGAATGGAGAATAGGTATTGGTAATGATGTGATTAAGATTAAGGTTAATAATTAATAATTATTACAGTACTTACAATGACATTTTTCTTTGTAATTGAGAGTAAGGAGTAATTAATTAATAGTCTGATAGTTTTACACACCGCGCCTCACCAAAAAAGTCAAAATAAAAAGTCGACGGCTCTCACCGACAGCGACTCGAGTATGACTCAAATAGTATTCGTTACAATATGTAATACAAATTAATAATCTTCCACATACACGTACCTACTTAATTTACATGGTAATCACATACAAATGACTCCCAGATTATAGGAATTAAACTACGATTTCACATTGAAAGGTTTTCACTACGGAATTTCTAGCTACGCCACGCTCTGTAATTAATTCATAGTTGATAATACTTAGTAGTTCATCTGCACTTGCTTTGACTTTCAGTATTAAATATCTATTTATAATTTAATTCAATAAATACTAAGAAAATCTAACACATTTCACCATACAATATATCCTATGTAAGTAATCACATAGTACCTACCTACTTATATGTATATATGTAGTTGTAGGTTTCTAATTTCTACAAAATCTAAGGCTACGTGAGGAAGCAATGTCATCTCATTTTTCTTTTTTGACTATACAAAAAGCCAATTACAAAATAATGAGTAATGAATTGTTCCACTCGTAAAATGTAATACAATATATAATTTAATAATGCTAAATTGTGGTTATTATTTAATTTTTAATTAATAAATTACATAACAATCAAATCGTCCACGCTAGTACATACTCACTCGTTCGTGTATCATCTGTAGTTTTTGTAGTAGGTCGTGAATTAATTTTCTTCTTTTGTTTTGTTTTTTAAATTGTTTGTAAGTATTTGACGATTTTTTGTTATTGGATTTTTCATAACGATATATTTACGAAAAAGGTACTCGAAATTCATTCAGAGACTTTTCTTAATTAAATACAATGTAATAATATTATTAATAAATATATAATTATTATAATCATATGACGATCGACGATCAGGTAGATAAGTAATTAGCTACAATATGAAAATGACATGCGTAGTAATATCCGAAGGAACATCTTAACAGTAACAATAACATTTGAAATAATTTGTAATTTTCTAACATGTAGTGAGATAGTGAGATGAGATGCGATATTTGAGAGGATCGATTGTGTCTCTATTTAACTACTGAACGATTCAACTCTTGCTACGTACCTCCGAAACCAACATCAGTACGTAGCAAAAATTAAATGGCGGTAGGAAAAAAGGAATGGGCTACAAGTACAAAGTAAGGGAAAGGAACACACAATGAAAAAAAAACGTTAGCATTAGGAGGAATTACAAATTACTTTCAAATAAAAAAAATTCTCTTGAACAATTTCAAGAGTTAATTCCTTGAATTAGCATCTTGAATTAGAGAATTTCGCGACAAACATTTTGAAATCTGTTCTTTATAATAGTTTGTTAGGCCTGTTAGGAGTCTACTGAGTGCAATATATGCATTATGTATTATTATTATTAGCAATTGTAGGTAAGGTAGATGATGCTAGTAGGTACGTTTTAATATTTTTTGTATTCTATATAATTCCGAACATTATTTAAAACTAAAACTGAAAAAAAAAACAACAAAAACTGACCGAAAATCTAATCATTGTATAATTAGCTACAATACAGTAATGCTTTTTACTTTTAGATAGTTCTTTAAATCACTATTTTGCTTTGTTTGTCTGATTCTTATTTTAACAGTTGACAGTAGAACTCTTCTTTTAGCTTCATAGATTAAAGTTTTTAGATCATCTCGAGTGTTCTTGGTGATTTATCTTTTGACATAACAGATTTCTTGTTTTGTTTTTTTATTATTTGTTTACTGGTCTGCACACTCTGGACTTCCGTCAGTGTCACTTTCTTCCAATTCCTGTTTATTCCGCCGTTTCTCATAAACGACAATGATAATGCAAAGGAGAGCCACTTCTCCACAAATACCCAGGAATGGCCACAGCGGCATTAATTTAGCTGTAATCACCCAAAACAAATGTGCATATTTTACATTTCCGTAATTTCAAATTAAATACAATCTACAATTAATTCAATTAGTTCCAACTTCTGGGAAATGCAACAGTCTGTCCATTATATACATATCTACACGTCTAACTACTCCCTACTAGTCTAAGCAGGAGAACACAGTCTGGGCTGAGAGAAAAAATGAAAGGAAAAAAAATATGCAAAGTACTTTGACTTTTTGCAGTTTAGAATTTCTAATGTTGGCAGTCGACCCAAGAATTTATAAGCAGTGCTGCCGGAGCTAATGGTGTAATAGAAATACTAGGGTCACACTTCTGGCTCAGACTACACGTGACTTAAGAAGCAAAATGAACTCAATGTGTTAAAAAAAACTGAAAATAAAAATCAACGTATTCGTAGTGTGTCCAAAACGCGGTAGTGCAAAACGTTAAGTAAAAAACGCATACAAAATGTTTCATATGCACTAGTACCTGTTTAATTCGAAAATGGTGAAACACATGCTGTTGACATATTCTTAAAAAAAAATTTGAGAAATGAAACAATTGAGTGATTTGAATGGCCGAAAAATGATCTATTTAGATGGTTTTTTAAATCTTGACTTTCTTGCACCTTTTTAAAATACTGGAAAATGGCACACTTGCCTCATTTGAAATTGAAAATGTAGGGAACGTCATATTTACAAATGTTTGAAGAGTAAGAGAATCAAAATGTTCGCTTTACTACATTTTTCGAAAAAGGTGTGCACTGTGCAAACGTTCCCCCATAGTTGCAAAAACGTTATATGTCTACTTTGCATTACACTTTCAACCAGGATAAAAATGTCCATCAACGTGTATGAGGATTTTTTTGATGCGCTAAACGTTACTTAGCTTCATAAGCCACTCACGTGCTGTCACTCCTATAAATGCAGAAAAAAAACTCCTGCTTGTAACAATTTTAATTATTTATAATGTACTACATCTGGTCCTGCTTGTAGCTTCTAATCTTTTATCCCAAGCATAAAACAAGAGTAGAGTGACAGGAGAGCGGTGACTCATCCGACCAGCTAGCAGATTACGTAATGAACTCAAGATATTTTTGTTCCTTTTAAATGTCGGCAGTTGTGTTCCTCGTAGGTAACTGTATTCTGTATATTTTGTACGGGAGCAATGCATTATTGTGTTGACTAGTGTTACCTTTAATACGGACGTAGAATTCAAAAGTAGAATTGGCACCATTATGCTGTCCATAACATTTGTACCATCCCCTATGTTTGGTCTCGGCTTCCAAATAATCAAACCAAAGGGATGAGTGCACGGCCACCTTCTCCCCACCTTCCTCCACTCTCCTTTGGAGATCCTTCGGTTTTAACTCTTGGTTGTCTAAAACCCAGCATTCATTGACTCATTTAATGTTTACGAACTTACAAAATCTTAACAATGCAATGGCTTCAATAATTATTTGTTTGTACAGAAAACAAATGGCTACTAACCTTTAAACCAAAGCACCTTCACGTCGCTTTCATTAGCCCCAGACACATTACAAAAGATGCTTAGTTTATTCCCCTCCACGACCGTCACGCTTCGATGTCCTTTCTCAAATTGCCGATTCTCGGAAACTAATCGCTGAATTCGGAATTTTTCTATATAAAGACGCAAATAGTTCAATTTTAACTTGATTTCATTTAATTAAGCCTCTTTATACATTCACATTCATAGCAACCGCATAGCATAGCACTAGCAATTCATAGCAATCCAAAATAAACCCAAGCCGTAAAAAAATGCAAGCATTATTATTTTACCACCCATTTATTATTTAGTTATATTTTTAGAATCTACTAAATACATATCTATGCAGCACAGCGGAACAAAAAAAAAGTGCAAAAACATGTGCACAAACAGAAACTAGCAAACAAATATAGGAATCACAAAAAATACGTAGATATGACTAAACGCCATAAAAAAGACAAACAAGGACCTATATGTATATACAGAGTAATAATTGTGCCAAGGAAACATTTCCACAACATTAATTTGCAACAAAATCACTACACTGACTACTGCATTTTTAGTTTTTTTTTAGTATTGTGTTTAAATATATATTAAGATTTGATCATCACCGCTGACATTTTGATGACCCGTATCGCTGGCTCTCTTCAATCTCACTACTTTGTCTACAATTATCATCGAAATCCGTCATTTGGATGAGAGCGATGACCAACCACAGAGGGAGGCAGAGGTGGAGAAGGAGGAGTTAGAGGGGGAGGGCAAAAAATGGGAATAAGAGCACAGAGTTAAATTACATTGTAATTAGTTACGGTGGATACATTTTGTTTACGTGTTCTATATTAGCAGCTATTCTATATAAAATAGTTATCATATGTATATATTTATTGCAATTGCATTATACTTATGGTAGAGGTAGGTATGTACTTATAGGGAGTTGTCAATTATTAAAACCCAAAAATCAATTGTCAAACATGAGCAACTTTGTACAAAAAAACGTTCACCATCACCACTCAATCAAAGTTAGGAATAGTTAAATAATTGGATAAGATGGATATTAGATAAGGCAGCTCAACCATTGCATTACACAAGCACCCACTTTTAAACCCACTGTACAAAATGACTGGCAAAGTTACACTGGTAAAAGACCCGTTGAAAAGAACTCAGGAGATCAGTGAGTGAAGAAGACTATGATTATTAGGTAGGCACCTACGTAATCGTCATTAATCATAAAATGTCGAAAGTCGAAACCAAACAGAAACTGAATACCGATTACTTTTAAACTGGTTAATACACAGTCAACAGGACAACTCGAAAGAAAACCCAACTGGTAGGAGTCACATGTTGATGGAAGATAATTTTTGTTTGTTTACGGATAATTAACGAGTTGTACCTTGAACATAGATGGTAGTATTAAAAGGCTCAAGGTCAGCAGTGGAATCCTCGGGGATGACGGAGCAAGTGTAGGGACCAAAGTCCTCCTCCCGCAACCACTCCATCGTTAGGTTGAGCTGCTTCTGCTTGTATTTTGTCGTTCCGTTGACCAGGTCAAAGGTGAGGACATCCGTCGTGCAGGGCGAAGCCCGCTCCGTCTCAAACTCAATCTCATTCTCTCCCACAGACGGCTTCTTCTTCCGATCTGAGCAGGGAATTATAGGCGTTGAGTCTGGCTTCGTCTTTCCTTTCACCCTGAAAAACAAAAACAAATTAAAAACCAATAAAGGAATATGTTGAGGCACATTAAAATTAATCAAAAGAGAAATAAAAAACAGTTACGACAAAATATACACTTGACTTTGACTCACCACTCAATGGACTTGACATTGTTGGCAGTGCAAGTGATCGTCTCCTGCCTCCCCCTCCCAGAGAAACGAACCAATTGAGAATAACGTGCCTCCGTTGCACCTTCCTTTATTAGAATGATCTCCTGACCATTCACTGATGGATTCTCACCTGTGCAGCACAAAGGATACAAACAATGTGTAGTTAGTTTACAGGTAATTAGGTAATTAGACCAGAAATTATAATTTAAACTAGGTAGCTACACTTAACACAACATACCGACCAATAGCTATGCATACAAATTAAAAATATGTCAGAATAGTTTCACACACGCGTAAAAGTGTTATTGTACTATTGCACAAATTGGGGCACTGCACTACATTACACGCTCTGTAACATGCCAATTAGGTACTTTATTTGCTGATAGGTAAAGTCCGTACTTAGTATTTACACTGTTTAAATAATTAATAATTGTAGTTACTAGTGCACCAATGATAGAATTAATGCACAAAATGGCAGTGATAACTAATGTTACACAATTCATTACTTTTTAAAATGCCCACGATACTAAATTCAAATCGGTCCAACTAGTCCACCAGAGTATTAATCACTAAAGCATTTACACTTTTATGAACAGGTACTTGTCCCTATACACAGCTATGCTTTACGTTACGAAATCCCTGCACTGAAAAGTTTAAGCGACTAAATACTGCTGTTAAAAATAATGTATTATAAAAGTACCCATAATACGAGACAAGTTATCGAAATTGGATTGAATTTGGTCCGGTTGTTGTTGTTGCCGTACAGATATAATATACCGTACAGTACGTATGGTAAATGGTCTATGAGATATCAATCGATATTAAAGGTGAGCACATGATTACTTAATACTTAACTAACTAGTACACAAGTACAGATACCTACTAATTAACACTACTTAGGTAATTAAGTTTGATTAAGATTAAACAGGTTGGTATGTGTAAGTTAATAATGAGCACAATAATTAATTACTAACGTATATCAGGTTCTATCCAGCCACTGGAATTTACATCAATACAAACAAAAATAGGTACCTATGTACGTTAAATACAAATATTCATTAATTCATTCGTCTCGTCACTCGAATAGTCACATTACAAAGTTAATTACAACTTCCTGTCTAATTAGGTTACGTTAATGAATTGCTCAACTTCATATAAATGTAAGAAGAAACACAAAAAACAAAAAACAAGCCAAACATCAAAATCTAAATAAAAATGTTACACTCTTTATTTTATTGTTCTAATAATTAGGTAGGTATCTTTAAATGTAGTAATCCAGGCGATTAATAAGCAGTGCATTGACAATTTATTATAATATACAAATACAGTCGTTGAAAATGCGCTACAAGTTATCTGTTTTCTCAGAAATGCAACCGAAAATAGAAGACGCGTTCTTTGTAACTGGCTTAATTACAGCGCAAAACGTTGTAATCGCCGTTTGAAAAATTTCAAAAAGTAAACGCGCTTTCATTGAAAAGTAAACGGAATATTTACGCATTTATTCAATTCGCAACGCTCAAATTATAGAAATGTAGCACAGGGCGCATTTTAAACGACGATAATTGTTTTAACGGCCCGGTTTTTTTAAAAAAAATTACTTGCTATGACTCGTACAAATGTGCAAACTGAATTTTTGGCATGACTGACCGAAAATGACAACAACTCTGAGTCCTTGGTTGGATCCGTCGGAACAGGGCGGAGTGCACTTGTACTCCCCAGAGTGTAATTTAGTGGCATTGTGAACGATGATCTCCGTGAAAATCATATTTCCTTTATGACCCTCATGCGTATCCACGTCAATTCCTAATTCCTCCTGAACTCTTGCGTTGATTTCCCTTTTGTTCAGCGTCCATTTAATCGAATTGAATCGACTCACATGACAGGTCATTCGAAAGGACCCACCCTCCTTTATCACCACGTTCGTCGTCCCCACGTCCAAGTCATCCCCGATAAAATTCGGTGTACAGCCTTCAGTGTCCGTTTTGATTGTTTTTTTTTGTTGTTGTTGGTTTTCGTTTTTCATTTTTTTCATTTTCATTCACATTATAGCAAATTCATGAATTTCAGTGTCACGCAGTATTGTGTATTTAACCAACTTTTCCTTTGTTATTTTTTATAAAAAATTATGCTACTTCCCTAAATATAATTTCCAATGTACCTATCTACCTACCTACTATATTATATACAAACGGCACAACGCACATGGTATAATAATAAATTGTTAACAAATTACAAAAAAAACGTGATCTAGCATGGAGATGTTTAAGGCTTACTGGGGTAAAATCTAAATAAAAAAATCGCAACAATCATAATCACAGAACATAGCAAAAACAAATATTCCACCATTTTAGCATGAAACGAACAGTCGGTTGAATGTAATCGAGGAACTAAATATCATGGTAGTAAATACCCGGAAGTTACCCTACGTTTATATTTTCTATAGGTACACACGACTCCACATGCATTTAATTAGGTAGGTACTTGAGCACAGGTGTAATCTTTTTTACAACACAATATATAGGTACTTGCAATTTGCAATTCTCATAAAAACAACAGTACAACAAATGTAATGTAGCTAAAAGGAACAGCACGGTACCTACCTACCTAGGTAATTCACTATGTATATCGTGGTTGCAGTACAAAATAATTATATTACCTACCTATGTACCCGTAACACAAAATCCTTCATCTACACCCTCAATCTTTCAACAGTACATGATACTTGCTCTGCCTTGCCGGCAATAAAGATGCCTAGAGCATCAAAAACGCTGAAATACCTAGCAATGTAATGTATGTAAGGTAATATACTTAATTATGGTGATTAGGTAGGCAAGTAATACATGATTATTACATTTTAATCTTTAAGTGTAAATAAGAACACAAATGATCTCTTTTTTAGAACTTTTAGTATGAAGGATACTAATACTAACTGTACATACAAATTTACTACAAACTAGTGATTGATTATTTACAGTAAGTCCACGTTAATAGAAAATTAAGGCATATGCGTAGTAGTTAGGTAAACTTAATGTTAAATTAACTAAATCCAACAGTAACTTGTATTGCGGAAGTGTAATTAAGGTAAGTACCATGTACCATAACGCTTCCAATAATACTCCGGTCTCTAATAGTATCCGGGCATAGAGCACTGAATTCAATCGTTCCCAACGCAAATACAGACTCCAACAGTAGCCGGTCCATGAGCCTTTTTTCAAATAGTACCCCGGGGTAGTATTAGAAGCTTTACAGTACTACATAGTTATTATTCTACGACTACGGGAAATCTAGTGTATACGTTAAGAAAAACAAAAACTGCAAACTACTTTGCTTAACGTTAACCTAATAAATCCTCATACTATCAGATGTACCGAAATGTGTAGAAAGATACGACGAAATTTGAAAAGATTAAAAGTTGTTTTGTACTCACCTAGCATTTGAGTCGCCGTTGGGGATGCGAGGGCGAGTAAAAGACAAAATGAGGTAAAAAGAATGAAATTCCATGACGTAATTGTAGATGATTTTGGCAGTGACATCATGGAATTCACCTTCATAAGAGTCCGCTCAACACAGCCCATTATTATTAGAGATTTGTATTTTTGTAATTTGTACACCCACTCTATTTCCCAACAGTAAATACCTACCAATATTACCGATTATCACTCTCGGTCTCCGTTGCCGTCGGTACACGTTTTACACACTTTTTTTTAATTAAAAAAACTGCTACAGAGGAGACTATAGCTTCCTTGTTGTTCTTGAAGTTAAAATTTTTGAAATTACGGAGCGAACACAGCAAGCAAGCCCAATGCGTTTCTTGTTCTTGAGAGAGTTACGAATGACGATTAGGATTAAAGATAACGATGCAATTATCCTTCGAAGCTTTCAGCCCAATTTCACATGCTTTGCATTTTATTTAGCATTCCACTCACACACATACACACACTAGAGCAGTATTTAAGCAGACCCACTTATAGGAAAGAGCACAGTCATCAACTCATATCAGTATCACCACACTTTCTTCTTTGCATCGAACATTAACAATTTATTTTTTAACTTCTTGGACGCATACTACGATGAGAATGAAGTCATAATTGTCTACAGTCGGTCGTGAGTCCGTGTCTTCTCCCTTTCAGGTGTCATCAGGTATATCAGCTGACTGAAATATAAATATTTAATTGACATATGAAACGAATAATAGAGACAATATTTAACTCGAGTCTTGGGAACAAGAAAAAGCGAAGAAAAGCCTACAAAAAATGATAGTAAAATGATGACGAAAAGACTTTTGACTCCATTCAAATATTTAGGTACGTTGTTAATTATAGTATATATTGTAATTTTGTAATACTAATTTCAAGAAAAATAAAACTCACATTCGAAGCAGATCAAGACAGGGCGAAACAGGCTCCAGAAGTGCACGACAGAACTTCACAGAAGTCAACAATTTGATATTATTGCTGTACGTTCTAATTTTCGAGTTGCTGTTAGTGAGCCCTGGGAACTATTTTGCAATTCCCTGGTTGGAAATTAAATTATTCCACACACTCACTTGAGTTCCTCTCGACTCAGCACTAAACCAACAATTAAATTTGTCCTCCGTCAGTTTGAATAAATTATGTGGATCGGAGCACAAATTACAAATGACAAAGCAGGAGGGCTTGGAAGAGAACGGAGAGAATACGGGAGTTTTGGACTTAGAGAAGCACACCCCCACCCATGTAGACGACCAAGTCTCGCTCTCGTTCTGATCTCTGAAAGAATTACAATGTCGATATTATATTATTTTATATTAGCTGACTCAATCCACTCAACCGAAGAAAGCTCCACTGTAGCAATTGCAATATGCCAGTTCAATGGATTCTGAATTCTGAATCTGAATGCAGAATGTGGACTATGTCGATGTGGATATTTGATCTTTTACTATTACTCCTTTTTTTTTCTTTATTCTTTTTTTTTTTAGCTTAGTCCCTACTACCAAAGCAGTACCAGACTACCAGCACTCACTGTACTTTCTAACACACTCTTTGTGCATAAATCCAGAATCGGAGTCCGTCGTCCGAATTCTCCGAATCGGATATAACTTGGACTTGACTTTCCACTATAACTTTATCCCATCAACGCCGTCCCTTTTCTTTTCAACTTGAGTGAAATTTTATCCTCTTTTTCTTCCCTTTTACTTATAGTGCTAGCCGCTTATTTATATAATCGGGAGGAGAGAAAAAAAAACGAGAAGAATGGTCGGTCGCCTTCCTTTTCCCTTGTTGTTTTTGTAGGTATCTACAGATATAGATATAGCTCTCGGTACGCTATAATCGTTATAAGATACGAGCTCGATTTGATAGCAAAGAGTTAGAACCAGTCAGGACCAGCACCAGGACCAGGGGAGCAGGACCAGCCAAAAGCAAAAGCCACGATACCTAACCCTGTATCCTTCTTTCCTATATTTTTCTGAGTCGAGAAAAACCGAAAAATTCCATATAACTCGGCTACAATCATATGTATACCTATGAGTTTTGGAGTACAATGCAATGTTCAAGTTGAATACTTTACGTAGAAAGTAGATGTTGAATCTTGATGGTACATAGATTGGACGTAGAACGTAAGGTAGGTATATAAGTAAGGCGGGTGGGTACTCGTCGTCGTAGTTCGTAGTACAGTCACAGTTTAGTGGGCCATGCCAGCACACAGAGAGAAAAAAAACTTGGAAGTAGACACACGACCAGGGAAAAAGAGAAAGATCCAAATCTAGATCCCTAAGCAAACCGTGAACGATGAAGGAGTGAGTAATAGGGAGTGAGTCTAGTCAGTCAGCCCTTGCTTTCCTAGGAACCAAAATGCATAGGTATGTACAATTACAATTACATGTATAGTCACTCTCAGTGGTATATCGGATCGGAGGCAAAAGCATTACATGTATTATGTTACAATGAATTGTGAATTTGAACTCGGGCATCGGCATCGGCATCGAGCAAGTCCCAAAGAGTAGAGTAGGTAGGCAGTCAGTCACCAGAGTAGAAAGGAAAGGGGGCCTTGACTTGGCTCCGATGCGATGGTCTGGCTGGTCTGGTGTGAATGTTGCCTCTGGCATGGGGCTGTGGTGCTGAGTTGAGTCTGATTCTGGATTCCCTTTCTGCTACTAACGAACGGGAAGGCAGAATATATCCGAGTACGAACTCCGAACACCGAAATGTGAAGCAACAAAAAAAAAATAGCCGACCCACCGAGCTTACTACGAACTGATGGGAAGTTGGAAGAAGTAGCGACAGCGACCAAAAGCCGAAAACCGAACCGAATGGAACGACTCACGAACAACGACGAGGACGAAACGAAACGGATTTACGGATTAAGCAACGCCCGAGAACAATTTATATTTATACACACGTTCAACGTTTGTTTCTACAACTATACTCAAAATTCGATAGTACACACACCGATAGCCCTCCCTCCGCCCTTAATAGAACATTTTCTAGGTTACTACTAAAATATACTCAAAGTACTACCCGCCTAGGTATATTCACTTAGTCGCTATCGTACACGTGAAATGTATTTTCAACTAGGGACTCACTAGTCGAGTCACAGAGACACTTACCGATTTACCTACAGGCTGTAGAAGAGATGCCCGGGTATTATAGCACTGCTGATGCAGGTACACACTCTGCTATATTTGTAATTTCGGCGATGTTCAAACTCTGGATCTTCCTCGGTTTGGGTCAACGGTGTTCGGTGTGACTTCAGTTTCGTTTCTGCGTAGCACCTTCACGTACTCAAGTTACTTTCGTGGAACAGAATTTGGAATTGTAGAATTTGTAGAGTGGAGGATCCACAGACACACAGACACACTTTTGAATCTGCTGGCTGCACAGCACAGCAGGTGCCTTGAGGGTAAATCCGGCGCTAAGGCAGCGATGGCAGGCTAAATACGCCTCTGAGGCCTCGCCTTAGGAATTCAGAAAGTCGTAGGGTAACTACTGCATACTGTGATCTAGTCCAATTGTGATCAATAAGAATTAAAAATCTCGAGTAATTTAAACTTAAAAATGCCCGGCTTGAACAAGTTTACAATGTAAAAATTCCGCTTTCAACTTTTATGAAAGGTCCAAACTACAGCTGTAAAGTTACCAAAAAAAAAAGGCAGTAGGGTCAGTGCTCCTAATTGTGAATGACATGATGTTCTCAGCTATTGACCGCATTTAATACCAACATGAATTGCATAAAATCTTGAGATTTTTTCAGGTGGTCACTGATTATGATTTTTAATATTCGTTTATTATTTTCCAAACAATAATAATAATAATTATATAATACTATGAAATAGCAACATCAGCAGTCTTCAAAATGCCCTTTCTCATGTATTTCATGTCATGTTACTTTAACTGAACAACAATATTCAAATAATATTTTAATAGTAGTTACCATAATAGTTACCATCGAATAGGTAGTTTCCGGGTCACAAATAGTTGCCAGGTAGGAGGGTAGGATTTACCCTGAGGCAATTATACGATGATTTACGGTACTCGTGAGTCACTCGTGTATTCCATCAGACTGCTTTACTCCCCAAAACACGTTCCAAGTAAAAATGCACATTTTAAAAAACAATATAAGCATAGCGAAAAAAAAACAATCTAAAAATTAGGAAATGCCGGATAAAAATTCGGACACAGTACGTATGTATATGTAGATCACAATAATTAAGTATTAATAAATGTAGAAATATGCGATATATTCAATATATAGATATTATATAATTAATTTTGGATATTCGGGATACTTAGCACTAATAATACAAAAGGAAAGACTAGAACAGTAAATAAATGTTGATGAAGCAATGCTGCAGCACATTTAAGAGAATCTTTTGGATAGTGTTGATTATATTCATAGCTGCCCATGGAATTTCCACATTCAGTACAAAAATCTGTACAAGGCGGACACTTAATGCCCCCTTGATGTAGCCAATTATTGGCAATCAAATTAATTTTTAATTCTTGTCCGGGATAAGCACATGTAAAAGTTCTATTGACTACTAGGATGTGCAAAAGGCCGTCTGAACAATTGTACTTGTAGCAGCCAGAGCCCCAATGTTGCCAGTGCCGCTTCTGACTACAAGATCGCTCCTCCCACATATCTTTCGTGTGATAGAAGCACTTTGCCCCTTCACCATACTCTTCCAGCGCAAAGTTTTTGTCGGGCTCTGGGCTATTCTCTGAGTAAAAGCAGTGCGAACCTCGTATTACAATATTATTGGCTCTCCAGATAAATTCTTGGACATACGGGCAGTAATCCGCAAGAACCACAGACCCACCATACAGTGAAATAGAAGCTGGATCCACATTCTGGAGACTTTCAAAATTTTGGTACTCTTTTGGAATTGCACTAGGGTATTTCACAAGGTTGCAGAGAGCCACGGAACTTCTGTCCTCCGTACATTGAGTTTCTAAAGGATCCGATTTTATTTTATTACAGAATGGTAAGGGGTCCTTCTTTTGAGATAATGATTTTTGTATCCATTGTAAACAAGAATTTTTGACGAAATCACAGCCTAGAGAGCTTCCCCAGTTGAGTTCCTGAGCCATTTCATAATTTGCACGATACCAGCCCGTGTCCTCCATGAGAGCCAGCGTTATTCGAGAATAAACTGGATTTTGAGTGTGTGTCCCGGTCATTGCTTCGTTCTCAAAAATTCGTTTTTCCCAATGAGTTAGGGCAGTGCCTTCCCCTCCTTGATCTTCTAATTCTGCCCCTTCTAACTCTGAGCAGTTGAAATGATTACGAACTTCCTGAACCACACGAGGGGTGACTATCATTTGGAAATCTCGGGCTATACTTCCATTTTTAACCCTCCAGTCCGGTCGTCGGATCACCCGTATTACCTGTAATAAAATCCATTTGTTTTACTCATTTCATTAGCTAGCGTGGCAGACAAAAGGAATTTTTATTATTACAAACATATTAATTACATAAATGAATTCGTTTCTCCATACTTTACAAATTACGCCAAGTTCAGCAATTTTTTAAAAGATAAACTTCTTAAAAGATTGAAACTGCGTCAAACGTAAAACATTTGTTAAAGTAGAATTTTTAAATAGACTCAAAACATATTTTAAAGTCGTAATATTGCCACTGGTGACGCTCAAACTGCGCAAAACCAAGAATTCACCTTCTTTAAAGACCAAGTGATTTTTCTATCCGACCAACTACTTTTTAATTGAAGCGAAAAGTGCAGTTTACACATTTCAAAAATTCCAAAGCGATCTCAAAAGCGTAAGTTTATTACTTAAGTTTTCCTTTACCTTGTCGCTCCACTGACGAGCTTGTAGTTGCTCGTTTAAAGGTGGTTTTCCTTTAGAGTCTCGCGGGGTGAGTGGCTCACCATTATCATCTCTGTAGAATGCAAAGAGTGACACAGAGAATCCGAGAGCGTGCAGAATTTCATGTTTCACCGTGGAAATAAGAGTGTCCAGCTCTTGCAATTTCGTAGAAATACTTTTGGGGCACAAATTTGCATGCCCGGCTATTGGTCTATCAAGAGCGGACTCTTGCTGACAATGGGCTGCGTAGGCCACAGTAAACCCATGTTTACATCTCTCCGTCTGTAAAGCAGACACGTAAAAAACAAAATCCGCATTGTCGATGCCGGCCCCTGGACTCGTTTTAGCATCGACAGTACAATTTGTTCCCAGCTCATTGCAGACACGACAAGAGTCTAAATGATCGTTCGGAACTTCTACTTCCCCACACATGGTTTTCTCCTCGCACACCAGCTTACAGTATGGATGTGGATCATTTGATTTATAGAAAACTTGCTGATTCGGACATCTTCGATTAAGTAGAATGGTCCTTTCCGTACGACGAACCATCAGAGCTTTTTGCCAGTACTCAAGAGCTTGTGGAAGAACAGTGTTGTTAATTATATCTAGTTGTGACTCTTCTAAATTGTAGACACTGGCGTCATAGTGTATAACTATTCGAAGGGGTTGATCTATACTCCGTTTTTTAATAATATGATGAGGCTCCATTACAGCCCCTAAAATGACTTCATTGACTTTAGGAAATAAATGGCTACACTGGAGATTATGCTCAAACTTTGGTATATCACACAAAATGACGGTTATATAGACTAAAATAAGGATGAATTGAAAACTAATTTGCTGGAGTGCAGTTGTTATTGGTGTGGATGCTACTCGGGCGGCACACATCACTGTAAATTTTTTGAAATCCACTTGATGACCAGCAAATTGTAGAAGAAAGAGAAATAAGGGAACTAAAATTTGGCGTAAGTTTTATATTCTTTGATCATTCTGATGTGCTCCTTTGTGCGGATTGACAAAACGCCAAGCATTAATTCCTTCTCCCGATTTCGCTTCCAGCATACATCTGCAAGAACAGTCAAGCATAATACTGTTATAATTTATTTGCTTACAGAGATTACAAATGCTTATTTCTCTTAATATAGTTTTTACATTACACCACCCAATGCTGAATGCCCACACTGAATTTTTAAAACAAATTACGATGGTATGCACGAGAGCAAAAGGTGCTCATAAATTTTTAAAATAAACAGCAACTTAGTAATATTCGTAGCTATTTACATACTCCTTAGTCCTTACCGTTATTATAACGAGTAAAACTTTGTCAAAACCACGGTTATAGAGAGGAGGCAAACCGAGTGGGCTTTCTCCAGTTTGGTAGCTGCCGAATTGGTGAACGCGTTGTGTGGTCCTACTCATTCGGAATTAGGATCCTGCAAAATAAAAAATGAAGAATTTAGAATAATTATTGTAAATCGTACTTTTTCTCTGTAACCTCGTATTACTTTAAACCTGAACCCTTATTACCAGAACCAATGACCAAAATCTCTTACACTCTAACTCTCATACGCTTTCCTTATTTATCTGAGCAGTTACACTTTTAAAAAGTAGGTAAACAAAGACTGTATAATATATAGTTTTTTAAATTGCAGTGTTCACTAAATGTTGAATGTAAACTTTTTTTAACACATAATACACAACTTCAAAACTCAAAATCTAAAGTCAAAGCCTTATTTTAAAAAAAACGAATAACGTGTCACATTTACTTTTCCTTCAATAAAAATAAAGAATACAAAAATAAGAAACGTCAAAACAAACCTACTCACTCACTAAAAAGTCAAAGAAGTTAATTATTCACCTGTAAAATTCGCACCTTTTTTAAATCACAAAAACAAAACATCATTATCTGTTACCGTTTCCGTTGAACATTGAGCGTTGCAACAATTAAGTTGAAAGCCCATAAAATGTAATTATATAGTAATTACATTGGGTTTGACGAGACAATTAAATGCCGAATATAGTCAACAGTCCGTCAATGGTCAAGAGAAATGTTTTTCATTTTGCAGTTTGCTTTCAAATTCAACAAAAACTGCCAAGCGCTGTATAAAAGTCAAAAGTACAGGCACAGGCAGGTGGCTTTGGTGACTTTGACTTTACCGTTCACTACAACTGCCAATTGCGGTTATGCATAATGTAAATAATATCGAATGTACAATCGCCTCCAAGTTCACATCTAATTGTTGTAAAAAAGAAAAAGGATTATTTGACGAATTCGCCAATTCACTGAGTGTATTGTTGACTGCATCCTATCGTAAATCCTAATCAGTGGGCTTGCCTTCACCTTCCACCTTTCCCTAATCAACAGTCAGCAGCATCAGCAATCAAAAAGTAACTCTTGAATCAGATGTATGTAAATGTAGCCCATGTAACTAGGTGCCTAATTAATTAGGAACTGCAAACTGCAAAAACTTCGATTGAACTTACGATACGAATGACGATTGACGAGAAGGGGTGTAAATGCAAAATTGTGTCCACAATTTACAATGCAATCCAACTTTTACAATGCAAGTCCATCTCACAGGTTCCAAGCACTCACAGTTCCGAGTTTCCACCGAATTTTCGGGGTTTTTTTGGCGGACGGAGGGAGACAGAGCCGTTAATGTAAAAGTGGGTAAAGATGAGAGTTTTTACGTTTTTTTTTGTGTCAATTTGACATCAATTCCAAATAACTTTCATCTTTAAAATTCCCTGGTTTTGTGGACAAGAAACCTTTATTTTTGTGGGCGAAGACCCATCTGGCGTGGACGACGGACTCGCTCCCTTCAACCTCGAACAACTGAACTGCCGGTCTTCGGAAAAATTCATTGCATCACGTTCCCTTTTGCTTTTGCATCTCATCAGTTTTGCATCACAGAGATACGAATGCGAGAAGCTCCAAGCTCGTGGCAATTCAATTAAAATTTATTACTTACTTTGACAAAAAATTATCTAATTTAATTTATTCCAAATAATTCACCGTCTAAAAGCTAGAGATAATGGCATTAAAATTAACTGCAAGTGTGTTACCTACGAGCTTTGCGCTCTCGTCAATCTGCCGGTCCCCATGTAAGTATGAATGTGAAAATAATTATTTTATTTAACATTATTTTTAATTCACTCTCGACTCTCATTAAGAACCTGGTAATTATATTTATTTTGTGTATAGTATATTGGGATTGGGAGTATTGAGATATTGTCCAGTGGGTTTTCGATTCGACCGACGATTCACATTCAGTTTTTAAATTGCTTTGATTTGACAATGTGTAAATACTGGGGAGGGGGAATGGTTTTGTTGTTTGTGGATAGAATTTTCGGGTTGCTTGTTTTTTTATTGTTGGTTTTTAACCAAGTGTCACTTGGTTGTAATTACAGTTAAATTTCATAATTATTGTACATTGCTGCAGCTAGTAAAGTGTGAATTTGTAAATTGTAATTATTTGTATTGATTTCAGGGCGTCTGCAGGGTAGTGTCCGAACACTGTTTTCCCAAGAAGCAATGGGGGTCGATGGATATACAAAACAGAGAAATCGGACTGGAACCCAATTTAAGGGGATGGAAGACAAATTTCGAGCCAAAATGGCCGAGTTTGCCGTGACAAATTCGAAAAATATGATTTTTACCGAAGATTTAAAGAACATGGTACATTTGGTTCAAGGGAATGTCGAGGATTTGTCGCTTGTTCATCAGATGATGAAAAGGTAGACGAGACAAAATAAGAACCTTTTAGATAGAATTGCGCAATGCAATTAAAATACTTTTACGTTGTACCGTAGTATTTTGTTACTTAATTAGCTAGGTATTTTTTCGAAGTAACACTAAGTAATGAGTTGGTGGTGTTAGTTCAATAGTGAATTCTTGACCATAGTTGCCTACATAAAGAAACTAAATTATTTTCTAATTTCTGCATTTTAGATTTAACCAACAAAATAAGCATCTTCGCTTTGGAAACTTTACATTTGGTCCCGTCATTATGCGGATGTACTATCATTTGAATGAGCCTACGCAAGCTTTGGCTGTCTTCAATGATCCAGAACTGGATGGTTTTTTTGATCAAATGGTCTCTCATCAAATCCTATGTGACCTCTTGTATCGAAATGAAATGTATCAACAAATTATGGATGTTTTCGAAGTAACGAAGCTAAAACAAATGAATGGCATTAAGTTTCCTCGAAATGTGACTACACTCGTTATGGCTAGCTGCCATAAATTAGTAAGTTATCGTAAAGTTTAAAAAGTACTTCATAGTCAATACTTTAATACTGTGGGTTTATTATTACCTTTGATTCGTTGTGTTTTTTGCTTTAGAACACGCCTGAGAGCTACGAATTTGCCATACAAATTTTAAATGACATGAAAGAAGTTGGAGCAGAGCCGAATCGACGTACCATCTGCTATGCGACTGCTCTAGCCCTGGAACAAAATTCTCCTCAAGTAGCTTTAGAGATACTATCTTTGTCACGTACTAGCAATTATGTTACCATCAGAAATCTAAAGGTAGGTGCCTCAAATAACGTAATATAATGAAAAATAAGTGATAGTAAATTTGGACTTAATTCAACTTAATACAGTGGTTAGTAAGTAACCGGTAACATAAATCATTTGTTTTTGTAAGGTTTTGGCCCTTATTGATTTAAATCGAATTGACGACAGTCTTCCGGTTCTTCGTCATTCTATTGAAAACGAAAGCCCGGATCCGGAAAGAAAGATTAGTGTTTGTCCAGACGTTGTGAGTTTTCATATTCAAATTATCTCTTTAACTTATATTCCCTTTTTATAATTTCACTGGAAAATAGTATGCTCAAGTGATCTTAATAAATGCTTTTGTTTAGTTGGAGAAGCTATCAACAGCAATTGATAATTTGGGCAATAAAGAAATCAGTTTGGAATTCCAGAGAATTCACAAAGCTCTCGTCGAAACGAAGCAGATTGCTCCTCAGGTAAAAACAGTAGTATTTTTATTATTATTTTTGTGTGTTCATCAATACTATTCAGTTAAGTATATCCGTATAATGCTAGAGACAATTAAATATCTCTTCGTAAAGGAACATTTGATTAAGTGCTTACGTAAGTATAATAATTTAGTCGTATTGAAAACTGAACATCATGTTTTTAATGTTTTTTTGCTAGAAACGTACCTACGTTTAAAATTGTACATGTACTTCAATAATATCAGTCTTTTCTTACACTTCGAACTCAAAGACGTATGTCAATATAAATTATTATTTGTCTGCGTTGAAAATGTAATTAATCCACTTAGTGCAAAAGTGTTAAATGTTTTTCACTTTTTGGAGAAGTCAGTGTCAGTACGTACATATAGCGTTTTGCACTTTTAGATTAAGTAAATATATGGTTTTATGTATTCTTTGAAAACGCATCAAATAAATATTTAATATTTTTTAAACCGTTTCGAAGGACGCACCTAATCAAAAAATCGAAGTTATCCAGCGTATTGTAGGTAAATATTTGTCTATTAAATTAATGTATTAAATAATGTTTTGATTTTTTGTTCCAGACTTTAGCAGAAATCTTAGATCAAGAAATGGAAAGGCAGCCCAGAGACAATAATGGACCAGGAGGGTTCGGTCGCCAAGATTTTCGTCAACAGTCAATCGATAAAAGTTTTCGCCCTGGCCGCGCCATGAATTTCCGACCAAACAAAAACCCGTCGTTCAACCGTGAACGTCAAAGTCTCCGTTATGAATATTGATTTGGAATTCATCGACATAATGTTTGTAAATATACCGTGTTACGAATTTTTGAAAATTAGATGAGTAAACTTTGTAGCAAACTTTCAAACTTCGTTTTCATTTCAATTGAATTATAACTATTGTTTTTTATTAGTAATGAATTAAACGGTCTTTATGTACGGCGCTTAAGTAAGCGTATGCCACCCTTACCTTTAAAGTTTAATTAAAGACTTCGGTGAAGTAACCACCAGTACCAGTAATTACTATTATTGTAACTTCCTTGTGCACTTTGAAAATCAACGATCATAAATAGTAGTTGTCACTCACAATCACAAAGTTGAACATTTTATTGCATTTTTTTTACAACAATTCAAAAATTCATTTAACAACAATACATAATACATCCAATTAAATCCTCAGTCAGTAAAATCTCAAGACATACAACAGCTTAATATGTTTATCGTTAGGACCTCATTTAATTCATCTAAACGTTAATTAAGACAAAGCTTATATAAAATTGTCCCGGATGTTCACTTTTTCACTACAAAATTTGAACTATTGTTATTGATAAGAATGTAAGTGTTTTATTATACAGATATCATCATTAATGAAAGTTAATTCTCATTTACAAACTCATTTCATTCTCGTTATATACTTAACTGTAGTGTTTCTAAATTCAAATTAAATCAAGATTATTATAATTTGAAATGAGAATTGATAATACTATAGAAAACTAGAATGTACTGAATTGTTACAGAGTCTTGAATTCATTTTTTGGTGATTTCTTCGGCAATAAACTAGAATCCCCATATACCAAAATCAAAGCCAGAAATAAACGTATTTCATAATCACTATTACGTACAGTTGCAGTTCAATAATGTTTAAGTGAAATTAACTTGTTAAAATTGTACGTCTGTTTAAGGCTGTGGTGCTGCCGCTGCTGTGCTTTTCCTTGACTTCTGATCAATCAAAATAGTCAAGTAAAACACGCATACTTTCGAAGTGGATGAACAAAATTACCTAATTATATAATTTAAATTTTTAAGACGATAATTTAATTGATGTCTAATTAGTTAGCCTTGTCATTATTCTTCCGCATCAGCCTTGGCTACACCGAAGGGCTCCGCAACCTCCTCAACACCACAGTCAGCAATCACAACATCATTTTCAGGGCGGTCCCGACCGTCCGTTTTGGTTCCTTCAATCTTCCTCACTACATCCTGCAAACCATCAATAAAAAATATTCAATTTAATTCGGTAAGTGTGCATATTGATTTACAAAATAACCCAAGTAAACCGTAAAAACTACAGAAAGTCAATAGCACACTAATTCAATTAGGTGCGTACAAAGTAATATAACGTAGCTGGAATTGCGGTACCGTTATCTAACGTTCTACTACGTAACTAATCTTTTTTTAAGCAATACTAGTTTCATATTTCATGATCTCCTTACAACACGAAATCAGTAGGTACATATTCATGAAGTTTTATTGTGGAAGTGTTATTACAGCATTTAAGTACAGCGTATCACGGCTATAAATACTGTAAGGACATAAAGACATTTTGGAATTTTTGTAAGTGCAATTACAAATGTTGAAATTTAACAAAAGATCCAAAGAAATACTTTTTTCTCCGCCCTTTGGGCAGCAATCAGATTGCGTGTACTGATTGTAAGCGAAAACTCAGATTGGCTCGTATCGTACTTAACGATGATATCAAACTAAACTGCGGCATTATTGATGTAGTTGCTCGTAGTTGTACGTAGTGCAAAAGTATTTAGTAGCAAACAAAGTACGACATGATTAATGATTACCGCATGATTTAAAAAAAGAAATGAAAATAATTACAAGAATAACTTACCATGCCCTGGACGACCTTCCCAAAGACGACGTGACGACCATCTAACCAAGTGGTTTTCTTAGTTGTAATGAAGAACTGGGATCCGTTTGTATCTTTACCAGCATTGGCCATGGACAACCAACCGGCTCCGTAGTGCTTTAGCTTGAAGTTCTCATCGGCGAATTTCTCTCCATAAATGCTCCTTCCTAATATATAAATACACATGACACATTAGAATACTATTTTCAAGAAATTAGAGCAAACAAATTGTATAACTTTCCAACCTACGACTACTCACAAAATCCAAATCAAAGTGAACTGTTAACAAGAAACGTGAAGGTCTAAATGGAACTGAACTGAACAGGGGAATGCACACTAATTAATTAATGCCGTAAACCTATCAAAATAAAAGGATACCCCGCAAAATCAATTAATAAATTTGCAAACTCACCTCCAGTACCATCTCCCTTGGTAAAATCTCCACCTTGAATCATAAAGTCTTTGATAACACGATGGAATTTACTTCCTTTGTAGCCCTCACCCTGTGGCTTCTTGGCAAGCTCAGCAAAATTTTCGGCAGTTTTTGGCACCGTTTTACCAAATACACCGACTACAATCCGTCCCACGGGCTTTCCACCAACTTCCATATCGAACCATACCTACAATTACAATAATAATATTATCAGTATTTAAAATATATAAAAAATTAAAATTACTTATACCTACATACATCTGACATCACTACCAACTACCAATTTATGAGACAGCACAAAATAGCCATCAATCAACAACGAATAAAACTGACAGAATATATTATAAAATAAAAGTATCCACATCCAGCCGCATGCCTGACGTACTTACAAGTACTTTACAACTTAATACATTGTACAAACATAAAGTTGAAGTATGACTCAGTCAGACCCCGACCACCAGCCACAGCCACGGTTGACGGTCTCTATTCTCTATTAATCTAACGTAATATAATTCTGTTTCATTTTTTGCATGATCAATAAATGATGAATGACAAAACCGAACAACTTCTCCAAAACAGCGTTTTTTTAAACTATCACTCAATTCTTAATAATAATATTATACTTTTCAAAGCAACAAAATGTCAAAAAAGCTCAAAATTACCGAATTCTTTCAAATTAGACTTTCCAAAACACAACATTTTCAAATTGAACAACTGACCGACACGACTCTCCCTAAGGGAAATACACTACAGGATGTTCTATATAATCTGAATAGGGATTCGGTCGAATTCCCTGTAGGATTATATA